>JALPQI010015920.1:0-32740 GCA_025490895.1 Thaumatotibia leucotreta | reverse complement strand
TGGAGCGTAAAATGACGCTATAAGCACAATACCTATGTAGTAACGTACAGTATGGACATACCCTGCCTTCCACCAAAAGCGCACCCAGCTCCGAGTTACCCTGGTATGTTTAGACGTGGCAGGGTAACTGTAACTATGACAGGGTAACGCACACAGGTATGGCATGAGCACCTATAGTTGCCGTTTTCTAACAATGAACTTTTGACAGTATAGAAATGAGACTTATGTATTTGACGTTAAGACTAGCGGAAAAACGGTTAGCCTCACCCTCATATTAATAAGGTTTATTTTATAACCATCAAAAGTTCATTCATAGAAATCTGCAATTGTACCTCAAGCTTAGACTGTGCGAGTACCAACGACAACGAGGCCCTTATATTTATTACGTTTTAAAAATTCAGCATTTTTAGTCGTAACGGCCGCCTTAAGTGTAGTTGGGACGGTGCCAGGGTGTGTACGCAAGTAGCACATCAACATCTTTGTGGTTCCTTGATGACAGATTCTGTCATCAAGGAACCACAAAGACTTACCATCAGGTCTCTTACTCTATAATAATACCAGTAGGCTCGAGAAGAGCAGGTACATTGATAGTGGCAAGAGACCTCCGGATTATGTCATTAAGCATCGCATCTCTAGAAATACAGCCCTGCACTTTTTTTGACGTCTATTTATTCACCACGATCTTTTAAATGCGATTTAGTTTAGGTTCTAGTCAGTTTTTGACTGTTATTCTATGGAATTGACTTATCGCGATTCACATTATTCGATTCGCGGTCCTAAACTGAATCGCATAAGAAGATCGTAGTAAAGTCCATTTCAAATACGATGGCCCGATTCCGCTTGACAAAGTCATTAGGCGTCAACAATAGGATCAGTGATAACAAAAGATACCTGCCCAGACCCTATTGTGGCATGATATTTATTGCATACGTGGCACGTTTCTGACACGTGGCAATTTGTAGTGGACCAATTAAATGACAAAAGCTTCGAGTGAAATCGGGCCTTCGTTTCTGAAATGGACTATAACTCCCTATTCAAAATTGGAAAACTATTAGTAGCATCCTGAAACTAAATTAGCCGAGCTAACACTAATGACTCAAACACCGTTTTGCTATTAATGACCAATGCAAAAACTACAAAAACGCATGTACACATAACACAAGCGTGATCTTAAGGGCTCACCATTAAGGTAATGCGTTGTTGAGCCATTATAAGCGGCACCTGGAGTTTTTGCGCGGCATTCCGTACAATTACAAGCAAGTTAAGCAGTTAGCCGCGTTTCCGGACAAATTAACTTGTACGGGTTGTTTATAGCATTGCTGCAATGAACTAAGTACGGATTTTTCAATCCCCCGTTAACAGTATCTGCCGAAAAAATGTTCAAAAAGGCGCCGAAAAAAATTTTGTCAGCTTGCGTAGCCTAGTTGGTAGTGACCCTGCCTACGAAGCTGGAGGTTCCGGGTTCGAATCCTGGCGAGGGCATTATTTGTGTATTTATTTATCACAAATATTTGTTTCTTGGCTTTCTATGTATTTAAGTATCTATATGTACCTATCTAATATATATAATTATACTAGCTTTTGCCCGCGGCTTCGCACGCGTAGATTTTGGACTTCTATGAAAAAAAATGTTTTCAACTGACTTCAAAAAAGAAGGAGTTTACCATTTCGACCGCATGTAGTTATATGCATGTTACACGGAATTTTGCGAACAATGAATCCTATTTTGTTTTTTTTTTCTCAGGAGATTCAAAAGTGGCTAAAATAAGTTTTAGTTTTGAGATATTTTTTTTTTTAGTTTCGCCTTAAGGTGCATGCAGACCAAAACAGCATTCGCTGTTCTATCCCCCTACTCTACGAATGTGATTCGTTGATTTCGTAGAGTGGGGGATAGAACAGCGAATGCTCTTTTGGTCTGCATGCACCTTTAAATGCCGACAAACATTTAATCGAATGTTGTTTCAAAGACAACGGTTCAAGTATTTTCATTTCATCGTTAAGCCATTTTGTCAAAGAATAGTTTCCGGTAAATTTATATCAGTGAATTTTGAATGGTACTTGAGTTATTTTGTATTTAGGTTAGGTATAATGGAGGTTTTCCTTTACGGGTTCTTATTTTAGTTTGGTTTAAATTTAGTAATTTTTTATTCCGCAGTTCTAAACTATCCCTGAACCTACTTGAATAGCTGTTCGCTTATGTGTGGGGTCACAGTTTTGTAACCTAACTCAAAACCGTTCATTTTTGCGTGGGATCGCAATGGTCGCAGTTTTAACCTAACATAAACCTACTTTCAAAGCCGTTCGTTGCTGTATGGGGTCGCAGTTCTAACCTAACCAAAAACCTACTTTTATAGCCGTTCGTTTCTATGTGGGGTCGCAGTTCTAACCTAACCCAAAACCTACTTTGATAGCCGTTCGTTTCTGTGTGGGGTCGCAGTTCTTACCTTTCCTAAACCTAAGTAGAATCTTACCTTATTACATTCTGTCTGAAGTCTGTTTCATTGAACAGCATATTAGTAGGTATAACATAATTAAATACTTCATTGCAAATAAACTACACGAATTAAAATTAGCAACGCAGGCATCGTCATTTCCTCGGTGAATATCTAAGCGTTTCAACTGCCTAATTTTGGTGGCATCATTTTTGTCGAAGTTTCTATTCGTTACAATGTGCTACTTTGTCATTTTAAAGGAGGCATGGTACCTTATACAAATGGCGAAGTATAACATTGAGACGTTTAGAAACTTCGGCAAAAATGATGCCACCAAAATTAGGCGGTTGAAACGCTCAGATACCTATTCACCCTCCTATAAAACAATAATGTTATCCGCAACAGGCTTCGTCCTTTTTGAATTCTCAAAAAACCTAAAACACGTCTTTATCCTTTGTAAAGTTTCGGATAAAATAGTTTAAATAATCAAGTTTTCCCATACAAACTCTGGACCCCCATCATTGCACCCCAGGTGTGGATTTTGTCTTAATTTTTTTAAACCACCCCTACACCCTTAAAGAAACCTACGTGCTAAATTTGGAATCTCTAGAACCAGAAGTAAACATAAATAATTAACCTTTGTTTGTTTGTTTTTCACAATATTTAAATAAAGGTTAATATTATTTATGTTCTCAAATATTCCAACTAATCTTGTTTCGCCATACAAACTTTGGAGCCCCATTTCAACCCTTAAGGAGGTGAATTTGGAAAAATCCTGAAATTACTTTTCTTAGATTTTTATTCTTAATTAGTTTACGTAATATGAAATTTCTTAATCAAAAACTAAAATTTTTTCATACAAACTTTCTACCCCATTTTTACCCCTTAGGAGTAAAATTTTTAACAATACAAGTACTCGAGGTAAAATACTCGTATATAACATGGTATGTAGATAAGTACCTACATCTTCATTGGCAAGAACACTTCTATGAAGTTTTGAATTAAATAGCCCAACGAATCTGGTTCCTCCTTACAAACTTTAACCTTCCATTTAACCCCCATAGGGAATGAATTTTCAAAAAACCTGAAACACGTGTTTACTTATTTATTGTTAAAAACATTCATGTGAAGTTTCGAATAAAATAGCCCAACTAATCTTATTTCCCCATACAAACCTTAACCCCCCATTTAACCCCAATAGAGAATGAATTTTCAAAAAACCTGAAACACGTGTTTACTTATTTATTATTAAAAACATTCCTGTGAAGTTTCGAATAAAATAGCCCAACTAATCTTGTTTCCCCATACAAACTTTAACCCCCCATTTAACCCTTTCAAGGGATGAATTTTCAAAAATCCGTTCTTAGTGCGCCTCTAGACATTATAAAGAATCTATATACCAAGTTTGAACTCTCTAGGACCAGCAGTTTGGGCTGTGCGTTGATTTAAGTCAGTCAGTCAGTCAGTCAGGACATTGCCGTTTATATATATAGATATATCGTCGCCTGGTACCTACATCACAAGTCATAATTGAGCTTACCGTGGGACTTGATCGATTTGTGTAAGATGTCCCAATATATTATATGTATATTTTATAACGTTCGCACTATCCTTTTTTGACTGATGGACTGGCTACCATGATCTCTTAAACGCGATTCCGTTTAGACTCAGCTTGTCAGTTTTTGACAGTTAATCTTGGAACTGAGACGTGCGATTCTTAAGTTCTAAACTGAACGCATTAGTAGATCGTGGTAGCCCCCTGGGGGGTTATCATGACGTACTAATGCGATTCAGTTTACGTTCAGGGAGAGGGACAAAGATATATGAATCGTATGGCTTTCTCCCTTTTTATCGACCGCATCGCAATAGTACGTCATGGTAATCCCCCTGTACTGTGTAAAAACTGCGTGTCATATCGTCGCTATACTCCTACTATAATCGGTTCACGGAAATGTCGCCTTTCTTTCATTCAGAATACGGGTGTTTCTTCTATCAAGTGAGTGTTTCAGATACGAGGTTGTGTAATAATAGCGGCGATATTCAATATTTATATGCTACGTGCTCGATATTATTGTTTAGTGTCGAATCGATTTGTATTCGAGTAATTGCGTCGATTATTCGTAAATAAATAGTTGTTCGCAGTCGCTTGCCGTTATTAGTTCAACCATCGAATAGTAAAACAGTAGAGGAGGCAACTTGACGTCGTAAAAATTACTGCTGCTAAAATTAAATATCAACTAACGTCTGCTTTACCTCTGTTAGGGAATTAAATGTTGTAAAAATGAAAATCACGCCAAACTTCAATAATTAAATTAATTATGTTTCATTATCTACTTTGCCATTCGTACAATAAAACAAAAAAACGTGTAACCGAAAACTTTGGTACCTACGATAGTGAATATACTCGTAATGAATGGATCATCACTCTTTTTGACACACAATACGCGATTAAAATATTTTGCAAAAAATACGCGTACATTTAAAAATCTATTTTTTTTCGTTCGACCTGGCGAACCTCCTTAAAAATTAAGGAGAGCCCTTTCGAGTGAAATGAAAAATTAACTATAATCAACTAATCAAATGCCTCCTCCACGACCACAGACAAGCTTCGCCAACTTTTATTATAGTTATCTCAGTGTCTATGTCTCATTCGATTCGGTCTGTCCTGATTAGAGGTTGCAGTGACAAGTCCTTGAAACCCTGGGAAGCAACCACAACCACATCAATTTCAACCTTATGGCTAATAAAATAAAACACACTGGATTGACTCTGTTCGTTGCGCTACAAGAACTATAATTTGCAGCTAATGTTAGCTGCACTGGATTTTCATCTGTAATTATTTGATTTGTAGTAATTTGTAGTTGGTTAAGTTCTACGTTGCCGGCTAGGTATTAAGGTGCTGGGCTAGCATATCTCGTGTTTGACAGCAACTCGCAGCTACACGTCTCTTTTTAATCAATACAATCGAAAAGAGACGGGTAGCTGTGAGTTGCTGTCAAACACAAGATACTTGGGGGTTTGCTTTAGGAATAATGGGTACTCACTTGTATTCTAGCTTCGGTTAATCCTATTTTCATGGCCAGCTCTTCTCTGAAACAAAATGAAAGGTTAGTTTTTAAATCTTTGTTATTGGTAACGTAGGTATTTCAAAATTATAACGCATTTTTTCTCATACAAGGATCGAACGAGTGATTTTATTCTGGTTAGGACACACTTCAAATCATTCAAACATAATCCAAATGTACAAAAGTAATTATATTCAATTTACGACAAAGTTATGAAATACAGGGTGTTTTTTTTCGACCGTTCAAATTCTAAGTAGTGAATGTGTAGGTCATACTGACCAACTTTTACTATGGGGACAAAGTCGAAATCGCGAAAAAAAAATCAGCTGTTTCATACATTTCGGCCGGCGTAATGCCGCCAATTTGTATGATCAAGCTGATTTTTTTTTCGCGATTTCGACTTTGTCCCCATAGTAAAAGTTGGTGAGTATGACCTACACATTCACTACGTAGAATTTGAACGGTCGAAAAAAAAAACACCCTGTATAATGAAATTACGTTTAGACTCAAATTACATGTTTTGAGGATACGGTAAGGATTTCTATAAGCATCTATAAAGTCAAACGTTGAGGTCAAGATCGTACCTTGCGTGATTTTTGCGGATATCCGTTTTCGCTGTTTTTTTTTATTTCGAGGATTTTTTTGTTCGGTATTGTTTGGCCTGACTAAAAGTTTTTTGAACATTCTGAAAAAAACTTACCTAGTAAACACATCAGGGTAATGCGTTCTCGAAAAGGCCTTCTCCAATTCTTCCAACTGGAAACTGGTGAACGTTGTCCTGTATCTCCTCTGCTTCCTCTTCGGCGCGAACTCATCAGCATCATCGCTGTCTGCAGACCCTGGGGGGGCGGTGGGGGGCGACTGGTCTGGTCGAAGGTCGGGCGTTCGGGTGAGCTCGGGCGTGGTTCGGGGGGAATCGTCTTTCGATGGCTCGGATACCCCCATGGTGAATTTTTGGGGCTGGTAGTCTTGGGTGTAGTAATCTGGAAGAGAAAGTTGCGGTTAGAATCAAAGTTAAAGTCAAATGATTCTTATTTCAAATTGGAATAGCAACAACTTTTTTGAATGTTCTTAGTTACACATAAAATTAAAACTACTTCCGGATTTATTTCTAGAAGAACCGGTTTGTAAGAAATTTGGCGGGACTAGATACAGTTTTTAACGGTAGGTAGTTAACGAAGGTTTCTCGACAATTTCCGTATAAGAGCACTCTGAACTACTCTGAAGTCTACCTTTAATAAAAATGTTTTTTATCATTGCTTGCCAAAAAAATTATAAGAAAATCGGAATATCGCAATAGTAAAGTAAGGTTGATTGGTATACAATGCTCCATAATAATGTCTTTTGTTCGTTGATTTCTTTGTTGCAATAAAGATTAATTAAATAAGAAAATGTCCTTCAGCGCAAATAAAAATTGCCTCAAAACCCGCAGCCAGCAGTCACGCAAGTCAATTAATTAACTAACAAATTGATTCCTTCACCGATAATTAAGCACCTCAACTGACAATTATGAACGTAATGCTAACCAAACTGCCACTTACTGACACGTGCATTGATTACTTTGATTAGGTATTACTTATAGACGTCAACAGGGCAATTCAGAAGCTAACTGAAGCTGAGTTATATTTATAGTACAGTCAAAGGCAAAACAAGGTGTACACAAAAATGGTCAAAATATGTCCCAGTGCACTATAATTCTGTGTACTAAGAACATCATAACATATTTATAAGAGGATTCTTTCGATAAATATTTTTCTTTTCAACCTTGGCCGCACAAATACAAAGATCAGATCTGTGCGGACAGAGTTGAAAAAGGACAAAAAAAACTCTTGGGGCCTAGGCTAGATGACGCAGAATGGACGCTTGTCTAAGGCAGGGTCCTGTGTCACGCGGACCGCCCGCGCGGATCTGTCCGCGCGGAGCAAATATGTATTGAATCGATGGCACGTTTCAGACTGGCGCGGTTTGAAACGCGCCATTGAACACATATTTGCTCCGCGCGGAGAGATCTGCGTGACACAGGAACCAGCCTAACAAGAAATTGTATGAACGGCGCTAACCTTCGTAGGCGCGGGCGACGGATTTTACTACCGAGCAAGACGTGCGTGCGCGTGCTCTTGGCGGGCGTCCGCGCCAGCTAGGGGAATCCCTTAGTATGATTTTTATATGGTACCACCATCCACCATCTCAGCCATAAGACGTCCACTGCTGAACATAGCCCTCTGGACCTCCACATGTACCGGTTAGATGCGACCTGCATCCAGCGTGTCCCGGCGACCTTCATAAGGTCGTCTGTGCATCCTGTGGGTGGACGTCCTACGCTGCGTTTGCCTAGCCGTGGTCTCCACTCATATGGTAGCTGGTGAAAAACTCGCGTAATTTGCAAGGAACACATGTTCATTTAATTTATATTTTAGAATGCCAAAAATAGCACCGCCATGCCGCAACAAAAGTATTGTCAGTATTACAAAAACCATGTACGCCCTCGAATCCCAAAATGCCTCACTTTTCAAACTCATCAGTCAATTGTATAGTAAATGAGAGCCACACTGTGCTGAGAGCCTATAATGTAACCTTTTGACCTTGCTGCTGGCAGAAGCTCACGTCAAGTCAAGTCAGGTCAGGTAAAATATTTTTTCACAATTTTTGAGGGTAGACAATGAATGGCATAAGTCAGTGTCTTGTTTCCACTTTTCAACAGCATTATTGATAAAAGCACCTATAGATTTTTAGTGATTATGGTGGTAATTTTGCCAAAGATCGGCTATCTGCTTGTATGATCCCCATTTCAGAAATGGGAACAATTATATGTAGAAAAAGTTCAAGGGGATTTACACACATATAGACATTATATACATTTTCCCTATCAAAGTCATCGCGTAGTTAGTTGTAATTTTATAATTTCCGCGGTGTCATGATTACTTGCAATCACAGTGTAATTGGTGTTTTCGTAATTGACGCGTTTGTTTTCCCAGTGAAGGAAATAATTATTTCTTTCTTTAATTAATTTGTTATTGTAAACACACATCAACTAGGGCAAACCTTGGCTAATCGGTGATCTGAATTATTACGACTCTTCACGGTTTGTTCTTCCAGTAGGCGTTGGCAACACCATACAGTGTCATTCTTACCGATTCCTAAGAATAATTTCTTATTAATATGAGGGCTATAATAAGACTCACCATTTTTCCGATAGTCTTAACGTTATATAATATTTAAACTCGTTTTTAAATTGTCAACTAATGGTGTTCAGATAGTCGTGAGCCAGGAGGGCAGCAGCCATGTTGTGGAGCGGTCAAAAATATTGATCAGAACATGGACTCTCATCAGTTCAGTTCAGTTTATTTATTCTTGAACAATACAATTATTGTGCCAGAAATTCGATTAAGTAGGTACAACTTATGACATCATCATCAGCCTATGTTAGTCCACTGCTGGATGTAGGCCTCTCCTATTAACTATGCGTATAGATGCATTAGGAGGTAAATGCCCATAATCGCCACGCTGGGCAAGCGGATTGACGATCGCAGTAATGTGTCCACTATGATGACGCTGCTGCCCATCATTAATCTTGTAGAATGGTCAGTGACACTTCAATCCCTTAGTCGACTCTTACGACACCCGCAGGAGGAGTTGGGGTGGTGACAAATGTATTCTTACTGCCGTCACCACACGGCAAACACGGCAAATATCGTACCCAATCTAATTACTGTAGAATTTGACTGCATACATACTAAACTATACCGATAGCCTAGTTAAGATCTATATAATTAGTTGGACAGCCTCGGTACATCCGAAGTTTCACTTGCCGCAAGGTCTCAGGCCACTACTTAGTTTCATTATTCTACAGTCGACAACACACATCGAAGCGGCTGGTCATGAATAAATAACAACAAAATTGGGGTGCTCACAATTCTCACAAATGACTTTCAAAATAGCGTTATACACGTTCGGTGATTTATTGTTAACTTACTTATAATCTATATATATAAACGGCAATGTCCTGACTGACTGACTGACTGACTTAAATCAACGCACAGCCCAAACCGCTGGTCCTAAAGAGTTCAAACTTGGCATGCAGATTCTTTATAATGTTTAGAGGCGCACTAAGAACGGATTTTTGAAAATTCATCCCTTAAGGGGGTTAAATGGGGGGTTAAAGTTTGTATGGGGAAACAAAATTAGTTGGGCTATTTTATTCGAAACTTCACAGGAATGTTTTTAATAATAAATAAGTAAACACATGTTTCAGGTTTTTTGCAAATTCATACCCTATGGGGGTTAAATGGAGGGTTAAAGTTTGTATGGGGAAATAAGATTAGTTGGGCTATTTTATTCGAAACTTCACATGAATGTTTTTAACAACAAATAAGTAAACACGTGTTTCAGGTTTTTTGGAAATTCATTCCCGATGGGGGTTAAATGGAGGGTTAAAGTTTGTATGGGGAAATAAGATTAGTTGGGCTATTTTATTCGAAACTTCACAGGAATGTTTTTAATAATAAATAAGTAAACACATGTTTCAGGTTTTTTGGATATTCATCCCTTAAGGGGGTTAAATGGGGGGTTAAAGTTTGTATGGGGAAACAAAATTAGTTGGGCTATTTTATTCGAAACTTCACAGGAATGTTTTTAATAATAAATAAGTAAACACATGTTTCAGGTTTTTTGCAAATTCATACCCTATGGGGGTTAAATGGAGGGTTTAAGTTTGTATGGGGAAATAAGATTAGTTGGGCTATTTTATTCGAAACTTCACATGAATGTTTTTAACAACAAATAAGTAAACACGTGTTTCAGGTTTTTTGAAAATTCATTCCCGATGGGGGTTAAATGGAGGGTTAAAGTTTGTATGGGGAAATAAGATTAGTTGGGCTATTTTATTCGAAACTTCACAGGAATGTTTTTAATAATAAATAAGTAAACACATGTTTCAGGTTTTTTGGAAATTCATCCCTTAAAGGGGTTAAATGGGGGGTTAAAGTTTGTATGGGGAAATAAGATTGGTTGGGCTATTTTATTCGAAACTTCACATGAATGTTTTTAACAATAAATAAGTAAACACGTATTTCAGGTTTTTTGAAAATTCATTCCCTATGGGGGTTAAATGGAGGGTTAAAGTTTGTATGGGGAAATAAGATTAGTTGGGCTATTTTATTCGAAACTTCACATGAATGTTTTTAACAATAAATAAGTAAACACGTGTTTCAGGTTTTTTGAAAATTCATTCCCTATGGGGGTTAAATGGAAGGTTAAAGTTTGTAAGAAGGAACCAGATTCGTTGGGCTATTAAATTCAAAACTTCATAGAAGTGTTCTTGCCATTGAAGGTACTTATCTACATACCATGTTATATACGAGTAACATAGGTACGATGAGTACGTAGATACTTTTAATATAAAATTTTGGTAAGTAATGCAGTTTGCTACGTAAAAGGTCATTGTGAGGTTTTATTTTTTAAGTCTAGACAAAACCATATTTATTTGTTTGTTCGTTAAAAATATCTACAATTTTGCATGGCGACATATGATTCAAAGCGAATGAATTTCAAATGTATAAGCAGCGCGGGTACGCGGGCCGCCTCACTGTAAATTCAGCTTTCTAATTCGTGTAGTTTATTTGCAATTAAGTATTTAATTATGTCATACTAATATGCTGTTCAATGAAACAGACTTCAAACAGAATGTAATAAGGTATGATTCTACTTAGGTTCAGGAAAGGTTAGAACTGCGACCCCACACAGAAACGAACGGCTATCAAGGTAGGTTTTGGGTTAGATTAGAAATGCGACTCCACACAGAAACGAACGACTATCAAAGGAGGTTCAGGTTAGGTTTGAATAGTAACCCCACACAGCAACGAACGGCTTTGAAATTAGATTTATGTTAGGTTTGAACTCCAACCCCACACAGAAACTAACGGCTATTAAAGTAGGTTTAGGTTAGGTTAGAACTGTGACCCCACAGATAAGCAAACAGCTGTCAAAGTAGGTTCAGGTTATGTTAGAACTGCGACCCCACACATAAGCAAACGGCTATCAAAGTAGGTTTAGGTTAAGTAAGAACTGCGACCAGTGCGACCCCACACAGAAACGAACGGCTATTGAAATAGGTTTATGTTAGGGTAAAACTGTGACCCCACACATAAGCGAACAGCTATCAAAGAAGGTTTAGGTTAGGTTAGAACTGCGACCCCACACAAAAGCAAACAGCTATCAAAGTAGGTTTAGTTTAGGTTAGAACTGCGACCCCACACATAAGCGAACAGCTATTAAAGTAGGTTTAGGTTAGGTTAGAACTGCGACCTCACACATAAGCAAACGGCTATCAAAGCAGGTTTAGTTTAGGTTAGAACTGCGACCCCACACAAAAGAAAACGGCTATCAAAGTAGGTTAGGTTAGAACTGCGACCCCACACAAAAGCAAACGGCTATCAAAGTAGGTTTAGTTTAGGTTAGAACTGCGACCCCACACAAAAGCAAACGGCTATCAAAGTAGGTTTAGTTTAGGTTAGAACTGCGACCCCACACAAAACAAACGGCTATCAAAGTAGGTTTAGGTTTGGTTAGAACTGCGACCAGTGTGACCCCACATAGAAACGAACGGCTATTAAAATATGTTTAAGTTAGGTTACAACTGTGACCCCACACATAAGCAAACAGCTATCAAAGTAGGTTCAGGGTTAGTTTAGAGCTGCGGAATAAATATTACTAAATTTAAACCAAACTAAAATAAGAACCCGTAAAGGAAAACCTCAAGCACCATTCAAAATTCCCTGATCAAAATTTACTGAAAACTATTCTTCGACAGAATGACTTGTCGATGAAATGAAAATACTTGAACCGTTGTCTTTGAAACAACATTCGATTAAATGATTGTCGACAAGTCAAGGCGAAACCCAAAAAAAAAATCACAAATATTAAACTTATTTCGGCCACTTTTGAATCTCCTGAGAAAAAAAAAACAAAATAGGATTCATTATTTGCAGGAAACCGTGTAACATGCATAATATATAACTACATACAATCGAAATGGTAACCTCCTTCTTTTTTGAAGTCGGTTGAAAAGACTTTTTTTCATAGAAGTCCAAAATCTACGCGTGCGAAGCCGCGGGCAAAAGCTAGTCTTAGTATAACCACTGATTACGTACACGTTACATGTGTCCGGCCGTGAGGTGATTTCAGTAAGAATACATTTGTCACCAAATCAACTCCTCCTGCGGGTGTCATAAGAGTCGACTAAGGGATTGAAGTGTCACTGACCATTATTTGGTTAAAGATTGATGATGGGCAGCAGCGTCATCATAGTGGACACATTACTGCGATCGCCGATCCGCTTGCCCAGCGTGGCGATTATCAGCATTTACCTCCCAATGCGTCTATACGCATAGTTAATAGGAGAGGCCTACGTCCAGCCGTGGACTATCATAGGCTGATGATTTGATACGTAACATGCAGGTATTCTGACGATGTCTAGCCTAACGCTAACTTTAAAGTTCGCAAAATTCGGGGGTTTGTCACTGTCATACCAACGAAGGCTTCATTAGAGCGACAGAGACAAATACCTTTCGGAGTTCGTGGTAGGCCCGCTGTCGTCTTACGACCTCACTTGTAGGAAACAAAAAAAAATTAGGTAAACAAACTTAAAAAATACATTATTGCATAACGCACTTTCAGAACACATTTTTTTTCTTATCACCAACTTAAAAACTTATCCCTTGAGCTCACATAAAGTTTTAGTTAAAATTATTCATATTTCCAGGTATATAAGTACTAGCTTTTGCCCGCGGCTTCGCACGCGTAGATTTTGGACTTCTATGAAAAAAAGTCTTTTCAACCGACTTCAAAAAAGAAGGAGGTTACCATTTCGATTGTATGTAGTTATATATTATGCATGTTACACGGTTTCCTGCAAATAATGAATCCTATTTTGTTTTTTTTTTCTCAGGAGATTCAAAAGTGGCCGAAATAAGTTTAATATTTGTGATTTTTTTTTTGGGTTTCGCCTTGACTTGTCGACAATCATTTAATCGAATGTTGTTTCAAAGACAACGGTTCAAGTATTTTCATTTCATCGACAAGTCATTCTGTCGAAGAATAGTTTTCAGTAAATTTTGATCAGGGAATTTTGAATGGTGCTTGAGGTTTTCCTTTACGGGTTCTTATTTTAGTTTGGTTTAAATTTAGTAATATTTATTCCGCAGCTCTAAACTAACCCTGAACCTACTTTGATAGCTGTTTGCTTATGTGTGGGGTCACAGTTGTAACCTAACTTAAACATATTTTAATAGCCGTTCGTTTCTATGTGGGGTCACACTGGTCGCAGTTCTAACCAAACCTAAACCTACTTTGATAGCCGTTTGTTTTGTGTGGGGTCGCAGTTCTAACCTAAACTAAACCTACTTTGATAGCCGTTTGCTTTTGTGTGGGGTCGCAGTTCTAACCTAAACTAAACCTACTTTGATAGCCGTTTGCTTTTGTGTGGGGTCGCAGTTCTAACCTAACCTACTTTGATAGCCGTTTTCTTTTGTGTGGGGTCGCAGTTCTAACCTAAACTAAACCTGCTTTGATAGCCGTTTGCTTATGTGTGAGGTCGCAGTTCTAACCTAACCTAAACCTACTTTAATAGCTGTTCGCTTATGTGTGGGGTCGCAGTTCTAACCTAAACTAAACCTACTTTGATAGCTGTTTGCTTTTGTGTGGGGTCGCAGTTCTAACCTAACCTAAACCTTCTTTGATAGCTGTTCGCTTATGTGTGGGGTCACAGTTTTACCCTAACATAAACCTATTTCAATAGCCGTTCGTTTCTGTGTGGGGTCGCACTGGTCGCAGTTCTTACTTAACCTAAACCTACTTTGATAGCCGTTTGCTTATGTGTGGGGTCGCAGTTCTAACATAACCTGAACCTACTTTGACAGCTGTTTGCTTATCTGTGGGGTCACAGTTCTAACCTAACCTAAACCTACTTTAATAGCCGTTAGTTTCTGTGTGGGGTTGGAGTTCAAACCTAACATAAATCTAATTTCAAAGCCGTTCGTTGCTGTGTGGGGTTACTATTCAAACCTAACCTGAACCTCCTTTGATAGTCGTTCGTTTCTGTGTGGAGTCGCATTTCTAATCTAACCCAAAACCTACCTTGATAGCCGTTCGTTTCTGTGTGGGGTCGCAGTTCTAACCTTTCCTGAACCTAAGTAGAATCATACCTTATTACATTCTGTTTGAAGTCTGTTTCATTGAACAGCATATTAGTATGACATAATTAAATACTTAATTGCAAATAAACTACACGAATTAGAAAGCTGAATTTACAGTGAGGCGGCCCGCGTACCCGCGCTGCTTATACATTTGAAATTCATTCGCTTTGAATCATATGTCGCCATGCAAAATTGTAGATATTTTTAACGAACAAACAAATAAATATGGTTTTGTCTAGACTTAAAAAATAAAACCTCACAATGACCTTTTACGTAGCAAACTGCATTACTTACCAAAATTTTATATTAAAAGTATCTACGTACTCATCGTACCTATGTTACTCGTATATAACATGGTATGTAGATAAGTACCTTCAATGGCAAGAACACTTCTATGAAGTTTTGAATTTAATAGCCCAACGAATCTGGTTCCTTCTTACAAACTTTAACCTTCCATTTAACCCCCATAGGGAATGAATTTTCAAAAAACCTGAAACACGTGTTTACTTATTTATTGTTAAAAACATTCATGTGAAGTTTCGAATAAAATAGCCCAACTAATCTTATTTCCCCATACAAACTTTAACCCTCCATTTAACCCCCATAGGGAATGAATTTTCAAAAAACCTGAAATACGTGTTTACTTATTTATTGTTAAAAACATTCATGTGAAGTTTCGAATAAAATAGCCCAACCAATCTTATTTCCCCATACAAACTTTAACCCCCCATTTAACCCCTTTAAGGGATGAATTTCCAAAAAACCTGAAACATGTGTTTACTTATTTATTATTAAAAACATTCCTGTGAAGTTTCGAATAAAATAGCCCAACTAATCTTATTTCCCCATACAAACTTTAACCCTCCATTTAACCCCCATCGGGAATGAATTTTCAAAAAACCTGAAACACGTGTTTACTTATTTGTTGTTAAAAACATTCATGTGAAGTTTCGAATAAAATAGCCCAACTAATCTTATTTCCCCATACAAACTTAAACCCTCCATTTAACCCCCATAGGGTATGAATTTGCAAAAAACCTGAAACATGTGTTTACTTATTTATTATTAAAAACATTCCTGTGAAGTTTCGAATAAAATAGCCCAACTAATTTTGTTTCCCCATACAAACTTTAACCCCCCATTTAACCCCCTTAAGGGATGAATATCCAAAAAACCTGAAACATGTGTTTACTTATTTATTATTAAAAACATTCCTGTGAAGTTTCGAATAAAATAGCCCAACTAATCTTATTTCCCCATACAAACTTTAACCCTCCATTTAACCCCCATCGGGAATGAATTTCCAAAAAACCTGAAACACGTGTTTACTTATTTGTTGTTAAAAACATTCATGTGAAGTTTCGAATAAAATAGCCCAACTAATCTTATTTCCCCATACAAACTTTAACCCTCCATTTTAACCCCCATAGGGTATGAATTTGCAAAAAACCTGAAACATGTGTTTACTTATTTATTATTAAAAACATTCCTGTGAAGTTTCGAATAAAATAGCCCAACTAATTTTGTTTCCCCATACAAACTTTAACCCCCCATTTAACCCCCTTAAGGGATGAATTTTCAAAAATCCGTTCTTAGTGCGCCTCTAAACATTATAAAGAATCTGCATGCCAAGTTTGAACTCTTTAGGACCAGCGGTTTGGGCTGTGCGTTGATTTAAGTCAGTCAGTCAGTCAGTCAGGACATTGCCGTTTATATATATAGATTTATTATAAAACTTAGTCATACATGTAACAATGTCATGTTCATTTACGAGGGTAATTTAGACTGCGGTGTTCTCATAATCAATTATTATGTAGGGTTTAATTGTTATAGCCTCAATCACGCTGATTACGGTATTATACCGCTAATTGGGCTGCCATTATGATTCTAGTAAGACGTTCAATTACAAGGTGTGCTGGTAACAATAAGTTTGTACTTTTCCATCGCCATTTCACATTATTAAATGATTTCCGGGCTTAAAGAATCCTATAATTCAGAAATTTTCTTAGGGATTAGCATTAGATTATTAATTGCATATTCAGTCTAATTCGCGCGTTAAGATACACTCGGCTAAGATCGGATCTAATGTAAGATCGGATGACTGCAATAACTACTAAAATAGTAGTATTTTTTCCTCACTGGCAATATTATGCATGACGCCATTTCACCCCGCCCCTCTTGCTAGTATGCAGCAACCGCTTAGCCGTGAGCTACGAACGTTTAAAAAAAAGTTTTTTTTCCAGAATTTTTGGAGATCGGATCCTGACTAGGAAGCTATGCACATTATTCTCCTTACTTTAGAATTGAAATTAGATACTAGTCAGATCTTAAGCCAAGAAGGTTATCGGTAGGGTGTCTTGAAAAAAAAAATTGTACAAGTTTGAGTGTTGATTACTCTTAAGCATTCCGGTTGAGCGGCATCAAGTAAATTTATATTGAAAGCTTGATTTCTTTTTTATCACGTACAGTCGAGTGCATTAATATATAGACACATTTGTAAGGAATCAGTATGGAGAAGTGTATATATATTAATGCCCTTGACTGTACATCACTCATCTGCAGGTAAAAGTGAGAATAAAATTTGTTATTTTTTTTGTAACATCCTTTCAACTCACCGAAATATACGTAGTCCGGTCTTACCCGAGTGTACCTTACCTATACCGTTCGTCAGTAACAAAAAAATGTAAACAAATATGGCTGACTCCTTGACGAAACATTTGACGTTTTTGACACATATTGTGAAACATTATCAGATATATTTCTACGTTAATACCTACCAACTAGTAAATAGGTGTCAATAATTTTAACTAAAAATATACGTGAACTCAAGGTTTAAGGTTTGAATTTGAAGTTGGTTATAAAACCAAATTGTGTTCTAAAAGTGCGTGGTTATGAAATGAAATATTGCAAGTTTGTAGAAGTGTTTACATTTTTTTTCTTTTCTACTGACGGACGGTATACAAGCTAGATTTTAGAATACATGGCGCGTTCGAATAAACTTTATTAGGCTGTAAAAATATTTCATTTATTTTCAATAATTGTTGAATTAATGTTGTTTAATTTGAAGAGCTCCTACTATTTTGAGTAAAATGTATCACTGCCTGTTATTGGAAACACCCGGTAGGTATACGCCGGCATACAGAGTGTACTACCTAACAAAAATAGTGATGATCTATTTAAGAACCCATTCAGTACCGCATCGGAAAGAGAAGCGGAATAAAAAAAAATGTTGTTTGTGGGCAGTCGGTCTTCCGTATTGCCACTAGTTATCTTAATAAAACGGTTAACGAAATAAAATATGCATTGTACGAAAACATCGAAATGTTTACTTGCTTATTATAAGACATTCCTTTTGTCCATAAAACTGTGACATAACTTTCATTAAAACACATTTAATGATGTTATGTTGATGTTGAGCGCTCTTTTTATAGTTTCAAATAAATTTGAAGCAAGTGGAATGTACAGTACTTATTACGGATAATGTATTTAATTAACCTTCTTTCGCTTAATTACCTTAACATTTTTTGACATCATGATTATTAAGGCCGTTCGTTTTCCATACAGAAAACCATATTATTTTATTATGTCATTACAGGCTACATATTTCGACCTAGTCCCACGGTAAGAATTGTGTTGTGGGTTCTAGCGATGAAATATAGATACTTGAATCCATAAAAAACAACCAAGGAACACATTTTTGTAATAGACACAAAACATTAATGCCCTTGCTGGGATTAGAACCCGGAACTTATAGCTAAGCAGGCGGGATCTCTATTAAAAAAGCAAAATGACAAAAATATGCGCACAAAACTTTTGAATAGTAATTTTCAGTGTGTAAATGAAAATGTAAACGTTGTTTTTTACAACTATTACGCAAACTAGCATTGTCGATGTTTAATATTTATAGCAGTTTTCTTATATTTGAAGTAATCATCACAAATTTAATGTTATAAACACAAAAACCATAATAAAAAAATTGCAATTTTTAAATCGTGGCCTCAATTTACAAGATTCTATGTTGCACTATCAGCTTAACATTTTAACATTAATGCTACAAAAATAACAGTAACATCATTATCATTTTCAGTCATTACAGTAGAGGCATCGTAAGAAGTCGTTTTTGACGTTTGTTTGCACATGAAGTTCTGTAGAAATTTGACAGTTGGTATAATGGAGCAAATGTCAAACTTCATTGTTGCCTGAACGGAATAGTGATGTTACTGCTGTTGCTGCAATTTACCGATACGTCAATCGAAATAAATAAGTAAACCTTTTTTTATGGAGGTACGAATAATTGCTATAATAGTAGGTACGTACATATTTTCTAAAAGTTTGTCATGGTTTCGACAGGTCCTCGCGAGCCCGTGTGCCCGGTGGATACGCGGCTTTACAGACTGTGTGGAACTTGACAACCAGATAAATGTCATAATTGTTATTCAATTCAATGTATTTATTCACATAAGCTAGTATTAACACCAAATCACTTACTAGTTACATCATAAAAATAAATAAAAAAATAAAATTATGTTAAAATAATAGTAAGCACATAATAATTACAAATTCAATTATAAAATCACGTATTATTTTATTTTTCGTAGAATAATAATTTATATACCACTACGTTATTTATCACCTAGATGTGCTCTGATTTTAATAAATGGTTTTAGTGAGTTTATATACTGTATTTACGGCATTTCTCTATTTGGCATATCTACATTGCACTCTGAGCTAGCAGCACGCAAGTTTGCCAACGTGGGTTGGGAGTGGTTTGCTATGAATTTTGCTTATAGAGGTCACGTCCTATCCGTCCTATAAAACATCTTACCTAAATGCGACTTTACGTCATTATGACGTCACCGGCTCCAAAGTTTCGCTGCCTGCTAATGATTCTAAGTAAGATTACCAAACACTTTTTTAATTCGGATTACCTAACACTTTTTTAATTAAACTTTTTCAATGGCAAGTACCAGATCTAACGCGCTTTCGCACTTGACTGAAAATTTTACGAACGGTAAAATCGAGCGTTTCACAACACTATTGTGAGCTGTCAAAAACGACTTCTTACGATGCCGCTACTTTAGACATTCACTGCTGAACATAGATCTCCCCTCTGGACCTCCACATACACCGGCTGGAAGCGACCTGTCTCTAGCGTCTTCTGGAGATCGTCAAAATGATAGAACACTGTAGGTACATTGAGGCAGCGAAATGACACTCAATCTTAGATGTAACAAAGATACAGGGAATCCTGTGAATCTATACATGCAATCGGTTACGTTATCGCACGATAAAACTGTAATAAACCCAATAAATAAACACCTTTATACCCGCATTGCGTGCCTCGAAGTGCGTACGAGTAAATTAGTTTTACATAATTGGTGTAATTGCAATATGGAGCAACCATTTCTCGATATGACATAATGTAAAGCGTATGCAGGAAATTATAACACAGTGCGTTCGTTTTACATATTTTTTCGCATTTGCGTTCAGTGAACGAATTTGGATTTCAATTCTATAGACATAACGTTGAGTTTATGTTCAGGGAATTGGGTAAAATACGACTTCGTGAAAGTTAATGCAAACGTTAGTAAGATTGCGTGAGATAAAAATGCACTAATTACGAGGAAATTCACAAATTGCCTGCCTGTTTGCAGTTTTGTTGCAAAGGGCGTCTCGTTCACTGGCGTAGCGAGTGACAGTGATAGGTTTATATTACCATGGCCTTCACTCGTAGTGAGATGATCATTTGTGTGAAGAGGAGACATTTTCCATTGATCTTTACTGTCTGTATTTGTATGTATATGCAGTGCTAAAGTATTTGTACAATAAATAGTAGAGGAGGTGACAGGTGACGGCAGTAAGAATTCATTTGTCACCACCACAAATCTCCATTGAAGTGTCCCTGACTTTATTTTAATTATTGATGATGAGCAGCAGCATCATCATAGTGGACACACTACTTCGATCGCCAAACCGCTTGCTCAGCTTGGCGATTATGGGCATTTAACTGATAATTCGTGTATACACACAGGTACCTACTAGTTAATATAAAGATCGTATCGTATAATTACACGTATTATAGCTAATAACCTAAAATTTGTTAATTCCTTTACCATTTTCGTAAATAATCATAAAGAAAGACGTGATTTTGAAAAATAATAATATCTTGAAAATTATTTGAACCATGTTTAGAAAGACCTTTCATAATGTATACGTACCTAGTATACAGTCATTCCCAAGATTTTAAACTGAAATTTCAAACACATTTCGAGAAATTAAATCAAATCTCTTTAGCACTAATAAAGTGCGCATGCATCGCCTTAACCCCGAGTTAGTTGGTTAACCCAAAAATGTGCAAGTATGGCTAAGTGTGTGACTAACACTTGACGTTTGAAGAGATACCTAGAGGAAAAACTGGTACAATAATAACACTCACGTTTACTGATTCCCATGTTATGTACACACTAACACTAAACTTGTCTTCTGCAATTCAATTTCAATTTAAAATTATTTCCAATTTTATCATTGTACTGAGTACTACAATAGTAAGACAACGATCGCACGCGCAGTTCAGTTTGTGAATGAAACAGAACAGAAACAATCCATGTACTGTAATTACTTGATAAGGAATAATTACTAGTAATTAGATAATGCAATTTCCGTTCATACCGTATCGCGATTGGATTACTTGTTTATATATAGAATTTGATAACGTAATGGATTAATGAAAATGCAGTGTTTTTATATCTATATGGATATTCTATGGAATCGTCTATTATAGATGTACGAAAGGATATCGTTTTTTTTCTGCAACAATCATTAACGTAGAAAATCATACCTATTATTTATAATTAGTAGACTAAGCTCCAATCGCATAATTGCAGGTTAAGGTGCTGCGTTAATTGATCTAGTCCATTATATTTTTGTCACTTCAAACCTTTCACCCCCATGTTATAATTCGCTTAATAGTAGCCACCCAAGCTATTAGACTAGTACTAATGTGTTAGGTCTAACGTGAATAATTCCTAAGAGTAGTCCTCAGCCCCACAAGATATTGTCGTTTTCTAAATTAATTCATATTTTCATTAATATAATTGGGACTATAATGCATT
Organism: Thaumatotibia leucotreta; assembly: GCA_025490895.1. NCBI lineage: Eukaryota > Metazoa > Arthropoda > Insecta > Lepidoptera > Tortricidae > Thaumatotibia > Thaumatotibia leucotreta. The sequence goes on along the minus strand of JALPQI010015920.1, from coordinate 10,940 downwards.
CCTAATTATCATCAGAGTGTTCCCTTCTTTAACTTAGACAAAAAACTTTTTTAAATTTATTTATTTTTCTTCTTACGGCACAGTTTACCAAAAAACACGTAAGTACCTAACTACTATAGCTACGAACTATAACTAATATAAGCCATAAATAAGTATCTGAAATAAGTCGTGAAACCAATAATACACACTCCGGCAATGAAAACGGGTCAGGTGGTTTTTTTCATAGAAAATAATGCAAACACGGAGATTTCAAATATTTTTTAAAAATATTTATAGTGTAGGTAAAAACTATTTTTAAATCAAGTTGTATTGGAATTTCCCTAAATTTATAAATAAACCCAAACAAACTTTAAAATTGTCGTTAGATCGGTTTGTATAGACAAAAATGTAGACCGTTTAAGAAAACCACCTAAAATGTATGGTAAATCGAGTTTTTTTAATCATGAGGTTTCATTTTTATGTCTACGGAGTCATCTGACGATAAAGTTCCGTGTTTTTCAGATCGGGTGAAAACTCAGAGAAATTCCAATACAATCTGATGTTAAAAACGGTTCCACTTGTATCATAAATATTTATTTTAAATATTTGTAATCAGCATGTTTCCAGTATTTTCTATGAAAAAATTCACCTGACCCGTATTCATTGACCGCGAGTGTACCTAATATATCTTACGTGCGTTGGGGTAAGGTAACATTAAATTGTATTCTAAATTACGAGTAAGTTAGTAGATTTTTTAAACATTTTATTTCGTATGAAGGGATAGTCTTCTAAACGACTAGCCCTATACGAAAATAATCGCAATAGGAATTTCGCAAAAGAAATTTAATGTGATATATTATTTGTTCGCGGAATTTAGAATTCCCATTGAGTAAACCTACTAATCTAATCATAATCTGTAGTGTCATTGTTATCGGAATCGGCCATTGATACGTTGACAATTAAAGTATTAATTTAGTCAACAGGAAATAGCTAATCATAATGTCACGGAGCAGGTGTTGGTACGTGTCGCGATATTGTCTCGCGCACTAGTAAAATGCGCGAAATATCATATTTTTACACGGCTAAACAACGTCTATAGCCGTCGAAAATTGTATGTTAATAACCATGTTTGCTGGTGGTAGGACCTCGTGCGTGACGGCAATAAGAATATATTTGTCACCACCCCAACTCCTCCTGCGGGTGTCGTAAGAGTCGACTAAGGGATTGAAGTGTCACTGACCACTATTTGATAAAAGATTGATGATGGGCAGCAGCGTCATCATAGAGGACACATTACTGCGATCGCCAATCCGCTTGCCCAGCGTGGCGATTATGGGCATTTACCTCCTAATGCGTTTATACACATAGTTAATAGGAGAGGCCTACATCCAGCAGTGGACTATTATAGGCTGATGATGATGATGATGATGAGGACCTCGTGCAGGGTTCGCCCGGATAGCTACCACCGTCTTACCCATTAACCTGCCGCTAAATTAAATAGCAGTGTTTGCACTGCTGTGTTTCGGTTTGGGGGTAAGATGGCCAGTGTAATTACTGGCATAGATAGAGGCAATCCATCTAAGTCCTCAGAGTCGGCAGCGCATAGGCGATTTTTTGGTCACTATGTCCATGGGCCTCAGTTCCTGCTTTCCATCAGCTGGGCTGAGAGCTCAGTTGTCTATCTTAGTCACATTTAAAAAAATCAGTTAATTGAAGTTGCGGGGCCGAAAATTACAAATTTAATTATTTAAGGCGATAGGCGAGACAATTTTACTAGTAGTAGGTACTCAGAATATTTAGAATATCTCAAAATGAATTTTGTTGAAGATTTACATTTGAACGCTTTTCGGCGAACAGCTTGATTTAAATTGTATTAACTAGGTACTTAAATAGGCATACCTTACTCGACGTCTATAGAGTTAAAGTCTTGAAAAACCACTCTATCTAGACATAATATCCTAATGTTTTCTAATATGGAAACATAATTGAAAATAATTTTCTCGATATAATTATTTTTCAAAGTAAGGTCTGACACAGTGACCAAACTGACGGAATGTTTATGATCATGATTTACGAAGAATATAATTATGATAAAGCCAGTAACGACATCAACCAGCTTCAGATAGATGTTATTAATTTGGATTTTCGATTAAAATTACAGATTGTATTTTTGTTATTTATTTCGCCTTAAAGGTGTCTCTGTCGTTGCAAAGAGTTCGATTCGAGACCACGGCTTGGCAAACGTAGCGTAGGACGTCCACCCACCCGAGGGTTTTCAGAAGAAGTAAAATTCGGTATGAATAATAAGACAAGGATTTGGCGGTTGTGAATGTGGAGACAACTGAAATAAGCGGTAATTATCATATAGGTACTGGTGTGGTGACGGCAGTAAGAATAGGTACATTTGTCACCGTCACCACCCCAACTCTTCCTGTGGGTGTCGTAAGAGTCGATTATGGAATTTGAAGTCTCATTGGTCATTTACTTATTGAATATTGATGATGGGCAGCAGCGTCATCATAGTGGAGTGGACACACTACCGCAATCGCCAGTCCGCTTGCCTAGCGTGGCGATTATGGGCATTCACCTCCGACTGCGTCCAAACGCTTTGGTATTAGGAGAAGCCTTTGTCCAGCAGTGGACTGTTTATAGGCTGATGATGTGATACACCTGTACGTTGCGAGTTCCAGTTGTATAATGTGCTTCATATTAGTTTTGAAATGTACTATAGTATAGCCGTGACATGACTTTGCAAGTATCGATAACGTTAGGTTTTTCTCGATACTTAAAGCAGGCCATCGCGCTCGCTCCAATATGTCAGTACGAGGAGTAAAACCTAACGTATCCTTTACTTTCCAACTCCAAGGTGCTTAGCCAAGTTGCCAATCGCTAACGCTTAATCGTCAATCGTAAACGAAAGGCAGCTAACTGTCTTTGTCGCACTAATATGAAAGAGTGACAGAGAGGAAAAACTACGATACGCTACTAAGCGTTAGCGATTGGCAACTTGGCTAAGCCATCTGGTACGGCTATAGTAGCTCTATCATGAGATTAACGCCGTGATTCGATGGGTTACTTACTTTCTATCCATCACGCTCGCTCGGCATTCTACATTACTATCGAGTAAAACCAGAAGGCAGTAAGAATACATATGTCACCACCCCAACTCCTCCTGCTGGTGTCGTAAGAGTCGACTAAGGGATTGAAGTGTCACTGACCAATCTAAAAGATTGGTGATGGGCAGCAGCGTCATCATAGTGGACACATTACTGTGATCGGCATGGGCATTTATCTCCTAATACGTCTATACGCATAGTTAATAGGAGAGGCCTACGTCCAGCAGTGGACTAACATAGATTGATGATGAAAACCTAACATATTCTTTACTTTCCAACTCATGGTACGGCTAAATATAATCTAGAGTAACGTAAATTCCGCAGTATACGTCACGCTCGATAACACCTCAAGCACAAAGGTCTAATAGAAATTAAATAACGTCTATTTTGCGATTGCAACTATAGATATGGAAACTAGATAGGATACAACTACACATACATAATTAGCTTAATTAGCCATGATTTGATTATTAGATATAGTTGGCCGATAGGTATTGCTTTGATTTCATTGTTTTTAGATTATTTCTTAGTACTAACTGATATAATAAGATTAAGTGATCCATATGTTTTGATTATGTATTGCACAGATCAGCATGACAGCGCGTAATGAAATTGGAAGTCCCCCAAACTAGGTAGGTGTCCTTGTAAGTACCGGTGTACAGTCAAGTGCGAACATATGTATCGAAAGAATCCTCTGATACAATACAATTTTGGATTTGACTGTACTTGAGGTTCATTTAAAAAAGTGACAACTTACTCCCCCTTGGTGAAATTTTGTGATCGTAAACCGACACCAACACAAATCTCGCTTGGCCACGAATTCAAGAGAATATTTTTGTTCAAACTGTACATATTCCACCACCATAGCCTATTTGGTAGAGACCCTGCCTACAAACAATGCCCTCGCCGCCACACAAATAATGCCCTCGCCGGGATTCGAACCCGGAACTTCCGGCTTCGAATCCCGGCGAGGGCATTATTTGTGTGTTTATTTATCACAAATATTTGTTCCTTGGTCATGGCTGTCTATGTGTTTAAGTATCTATATGTCAGCCTCTGTAGCCTAGTTGGTAGTGACCCTGCCTACGAAGCTGGAGGTTCCGGGTTCGAATCCCGGCGAGGGCATTCTTTGTGTATTTATTTATCACAAATGTTTGTTCCTTGGTCATGGCTGTGTATCTATGTATCTATACGTATCTATCTATTATATATATCGTCACCTGGTACCCACAACACAAGCCTTAATTGAGCTTACCGTGGGACTAGGTTGATTTGTGTAAGATGTCCCAAGATATTTATTTATTTATATGTATCTATCTATTATATCTGTGAATATATCGTCGCTTGGTACCCACGTCACAAGCCTTAATTGAGCTTATCGTGGGACTAGGTCGATTTATGTAAGATGTCCCATATTTATTTATTTTATAAACGTACAAGAATGATGATGATGATAAACTGATTACTTATACTGAATCACAAAATGATGTAAGTTGATGAAATCATAGAAAATTACGTGGAAATTAGGTTTCATAAATTGAATAATTTAGGTTTCCACTAAATATCAATATCCTTCCTTCTACAATGTTTACATCCTCTGGTGATTTGTTTTACATTTATGTGCAATGTAAGGTCGTTTCTAAGTAACGGATATACTTGTAATTGGTGTATTTAACTTTGATTGTTTATAATGAGACCAATAAACGTTACATTGTAAGAATGTAAGATCAATTACGCACCGGATTTAGATCCATTTGTTTGGTTCGTAAAAACTTAAAATTATACATATATCTAGATATTCTCATTAAAATATTTCCTTCTTCACTTCATCAGCCTACAATATAACTGTCCACTGTTGGACAAATGCCTTCTATTTACCTATGGACGCATTAGGAGCCCATAATTGCGCTGGGCAAGCGGGGTGGCATTCGCAGTAATGTGTCCACTATGATGACGCTGATGGCTGTCCAGTCATTAATCTTCGAGAAAGGTCAGTGACACTCCAATCCCTGAGTGTCTCTTAGGCTTGGATTGCTCCTGTGAGTTCTCACGTAAGATGTAGGGACGGAGCTATACTAAGGAATGAGAGGTGAATATCGCTATCATTACTAGGGATGTAACAGAGTTCTGCTTCCGCTTCTGTTTCTGCGGAACTTCCGTTTTGTTTTACACGTCCGCTTCTGTTCTGGTTGTGTTATTTTTAAAATAGAAGTTATAGCGGATGTCGGAGCCTAGCTCGATGGTGGAAGATAAACTGCGTACATCTAAAACCAACAGGTTTACCTGTCACCTGTGTACCTATTATGCCTGTCATTCGTTAATTTCTTCGCTTGCCATCTCTCTACCTACCCTTAACATCTCGTCTACTTAGCTCTCACTAGAGCTCCGCTTCTGGTTCCGGTTCTGTTTTCGGTTCCGCTTCCGCTTCTGCGTCCGTTAAACTAAATTCAAAACTTCTGCTTCTGCTTCCGATTCCGTTAAAACACATCCGTTACATCCCTGCTCATTACTTTGTATAGCTCCGTCCCTACAACTTACGTAAGAACTTACAGGTGTAATCCCAGCCTTACGCTATCCTCGGGAAGAGTTGGGGTAAAACACATGTAAACAGTATTTGCATATTGTTTCATCACCAGCCGGTGGGTGCGCCAAAGTATTTATAAAATTGCAACTTAGATTATTGGAACTCCGAAAATTTTTCTTATACAATTTAACTTCATAATGATCGGTATTTAGAATAATCTTTCTTCATAATTATCATCACATAGAATTATTTATGTTCATAATATTGTTTTTCATACATATTTTTAGTACTAACTTTTATGTTTATATATTTTTTCACTATACTTATTTTATGCTATATATTCTAATGTTATAGGTACCTATTTATTTTTATCTGTACTGGTTTTATGTATGAATTATTTTTGTTTAATTAAATATAAATCGTACTATTACTGTAAACTAGCTACCTGCACAAATCAGGTTGTGGCAGAGTAGGTACTGTACTAAACGGGTTCCCTCTTAACTTTTTTTGTCCGAAACGCTTAGGACATAACAGACTTGGTATAATCTATTTTGGCATCAACTTAATGAGACAGAAACATCACTTGGCTTAACAATATTTCGAATATTATTTTGTCCGAAACTATCTTGGCATATCATTAATTACGCCGAGTGTTATAAGACAGAAATTAGATTTGCATTTTTTTTTGGGCATGTAGCCACATGTTCGAAACTTGCCTTTTTCGTCAGGCAGAATTTGCTGTGAGGGTGAAAATTTCTGCAGTGAGCGAGCGAAGCGAGCGAACAAAACCTTCCCGGGCAGATCCGACTCGGATAGGTTAGGTTAGAAGACTAAGGCGGGAGCTTTGCTCCCGCCTTAGTCTTCGAGGTTATTTTTTTTTAGCAACCTAGAAACTACTCAGCTCAGTAACACAGTAAGTAACGTATAGAATATTAGAATATTACTACTACCTCGATTATATCGAGAGGTTGTAATTATTCCTTCTCTGTTATGCTAAAACAAACTATGCCGATACTTTTTATGCACATCCAGATTATGCCTCATCATAAATAGGAGCATCGAAATTATGCTCGAATAATATTCGAACAACTCGAAATCTGCCACAAAGAAATATGCGAAAGTTGAGTATGCCACAACAGTTTCTGCACAAAGCCCATTATGACTACATAATTTATGTTATTCATAAAAGAATTATACCACAACAGAGTGGGCAACCTAATGGGAAAATGTTTATAAATAAACAATTTATTTCAAATAACTTTATGAGTATAGATTAATCTACTTGACGACTTTAGGAGGATAAAATTTCGAAATAAAAATCGTTATGAACATTGTAGGTAGAAGTATAATTTTTAGTAAGAAAAAAAGTATGAGAAAAAATTTTCGGAATAATGATGATTATGAGTAAAAAACGGTATAAGTAAAAACATTCGAAGAAAAAATTGTATAAGTGCCAATATGGACCCCCAGCCGGTATCGACTCATTGCATTGCGAGGTAAATGCCCATAATCGCCACGCTGGGCAAGCGGGTTGGCGATCGCAGTAATGTGTCCACTATGATTCATGATGCTGCTGTCCATCATCAATCTTCGATAAATAAATGGTCACACACTCTGAAACATTGGTCGACTCTTACGACACAGGAAGAGTTGGGGTAAAACACATGTAAACAGTATTTGCGTATTTTTTACTTGTCACTAATTAAAGCCTCACTGCGGAACTGCAGTAATTGCGACCTTAACCCTTTAATGGTGACGTGTTAATTAAAATAATTATTTGCTAATGCGAACGACAATATGTTGCATGCCATAATGGGTTGTAATTAGGCCATTTGAATCTGTTCATGCGAAGAGAGCGTTACCATTGTATTTTAAATACGTAATTAATTGAAACTCGATATCGAAGAGCGTGCGACTTGCTCGCACGTTTCAGCATTGCGGTACAACCCAAAGTACGGAAGATTGCAGAATAGTACATTACGATACGAGCGTGAAAAAAGTTCAGCTCGAAACGAGTGGCGATGAATTAAAACATGACCGAAGGGAGTGCTTTAAATCGACAGGGGAAAGGATTTTCCTTTTCGCACGTGTATTGTTTTTCAGTACAGATGGCCCTCCGAAGTTTTGACCTGACAATAAATGAACCACTTCTCACACTAGTGAGTAAAACACAAACTGTACTGAAAATATTGTTATGGTGGAGCAGAGGCACACATCGTACAGTGACGATAAACTACATGAAACAAAGGCGTTGATTTGCCATGGCGTGTTTTTGGACCAGTTAATGGCGATCGACCGCTGACATACAGGGTGTTTTTTTTTCGACCGTTCAAATTCTACGTAGTGAATGTGTAGGTCATACTAACCAACTTTTACTATGGGGACAAAGTCGAAATCGCGAAAAAAAAATCAGCTGTTTCATACATTTCGGCCGGCGTAATGCCGCCAATTTGTATGAAACAGCTGATTTTTTTTTCGCGATTTCGACTTTGTCGCCATAGTAAAAGTTGGTGAGTATGACCTACACATTCACTACGTAGAATTTGAACGGTCGAAAAAAAAACACCCTGTATATACAGGATGTACTGTCTGTATCGTGAGCTAAGATCGAGAATCCATAGTAGGGATTTGTCTTTTGCGGCGAACCGTACCGGATTATGTATAATTATTTAATTGCCGGCATTGTGGGGGCATCAGGATCATTCGTATTATAATGTTGGATTGGATTTATAAATTATACGACGATTTCATTCTTGCACTAATTGTTTTATTGCTCTCGGCCTCTCGGGTTATCATCCTTTTGCCCTGCTTGTTTTTTTATGTTTATATAATTCGAGAAATATAATTGACAACATTTCAGTTTTTATTGTCTATTTTGAAAGAACTCAATGTTAAAAGATATGATGAATAAGATTTTTATTACTACTTCGTGCAGAAAGAGCGTAAGTTACAAACTTCAAGAATCAGCTAAATGACGTCACAAGTGATATTTCATACACGTAAGAAAACGACGAAAAACTGTAACAAGTGTAAATATCACTGCCAAACACAAGCGACATTCCAACCACAAGAAGCTCTGAATCAGCTACACGACGTCATTTCCCCGTTAAACTATTTTTAAAATTATTTAACAAAAATATTGCAAAAAAAAAATAGTGCTGGCCGTGCTGCATCCACAGCGGAAGACCTCAAACGCCGCAAATATGCAACCCTTGGCAGTGGCTATATGTTTGAGGCGTTTGGGGTCGAAACGCTGGGGCCTTGGGGACCCAATGCGCGTCGACTCTACAGAGACATAGCCTCACGCCTAATAGATGCCACTGGTGACCAGAGGGCTGGTCAATATTTCGCTCAGCGAATAAGCATTGCCATACAACGTGGCAATGCGGCCAGCCTTCTGGGCACACTGCCCATTGGCAGCGATTTGGGCGAGATTTTTTATTTGTAGGTTCTTTTAATTTATATGTATTTTTTTTATATTATTGATTATTTTATATAAGTAGTGTTAAATTAATTGTGTCATCGAATGTACTATTCTGAAATAAATTTTATGTCAAAAAAAAAAAATAAAAAAAAATAGAACATATTGCGAAACTACAAATCAAATTATTTATTAACTAAATAATGTGACTACTGGAGAAAAATTAAAAGTACAAATCAAAATAATAAATAATTTGATTTGTAGTTTCGCAATATGTTCAATAGATGGCAGCACCAGTTCTCTCTAGCTATTCTAGAAAACTGTAAAGTATTCTAAATAGGAGGTGCAGGCATGTATTGCTTACCCTCAGAGAATGGTCAAAGGCGCCTAGCCTTGTAAGCGATTGCATATACCCGAGAAATTTGACCGGTGGTTGCTAAGACCGAGTGGCCGAGGGGTACAGGCATCAGCCGCGAAAGCTGAGTACGTGGGTTCGATCCCCACCTCGGACATAGGTGATCTTGGTCATTTTTCTTTGGTATATGACATCTAATATTTATAAAAAAAAATATTTTTGTGATCTAGATGCGTATATCTCGAAATGGTTTTGGATTTAGAGACATCGAAAATTTTGAAACGTTGTCAATTCGGTGATGACATTTTATAACTATGACAACCGTTAAACTTGGAAGCCGATATCAGGGCGTTAGCTCGGAGACCGGCTAGAAAGGTTTGTTGCCTCGGCCTAAGTCTCGGCGGTATGTTTTGACTAGGGTTTACGCCTTGAGAGGTAGGAGACAAATGACCCCAAGCTTGAGTCTCACTACCGGCGGGGTAGGAATTAGTGTAGCTCCTAACACCATAAACCGCTACACTCTGTAGATACGGACACGCAACTTAGCGCTGGGCCCTGGCCTGCGGCCCTCCGATTCGTTTGTTTAGTTCATCATCATCATCATCATCCAGCCGAAAGACGTCCAATGCTGAACATAGGCCTCCCCCAAAGATTGGCACAATGACCGGTCCTGCGCCACCCGCATCCAGCGGACCCCTGCGACCTTCACCAGGTCATCGGTCCACCTTGTGGGGGGCCTACCCACGCTACGTCTTCCGGTACGTGGCCGCCACTCAAGAACCTTCCCGCCCCAACGGCCATCGGTTCTACGCGCAATGTGCCCCGCCCACTGCCACTTCAGTTTAGCGATTCGGAGAGCTATTTCGGTTACTTAGTTTAGTTAGTTAGTTTAGTTTAGTTAGTTTAGTTGTTTAGTTATGACTTACTATTATAGTATTGTCACCAAAGTTACGGAAGCATACAACATTTCTGCTCAATCGGTTTACTGGAAATAGAACTATCCTATTGCATTCTTCCAGCTCCATCATCAGACCAGCTCCATGTTACCATTTTAATGTATTGTCATAGAAGTTACACAGGCATACCAAATTTCAGCCCCATCGGTACACGGGAACAGGTCTACCTTAATGAATACCTTCCAAATCATCATCAGATCAGCTCTATGGTACCTTATTATAAATTAGCCGTGTGGTGACGGCAGTAAGAATACATTTGTCACCACCCCAACTCCTCCTGCGGGTGTCGTAAAGGTCGACTAAGGGATAGAAGTGTCTCTGACCATTCTACAAGATTGATGATGGGCAGCAGCGTCATCATAGCGGACACATTACTGCGATCGCCAATCCGTTTGCCCAGCGTGGCGATTATGGGCATTTACCTACTAATGCGTCTATACGCATAGTTAATAGGAGAGGCTTACGTCCAGCAGTGGACTATCATAGGCTGATGATGTGATAAGTTTGCCACCAAATTTTACGAAGGCATATCAAATCTCAGCGCAATTGGTCCACGGGGACAAATCTTCCTATGGATACCTTCCAACTC
>JALPQI010015919.1:0-23145 GCA_025490895.1 Thaumatotibia leucotreta | reverse complement strand
CGTGACAAACATGATAGTGCAACTTTTTGTAAAATAATTTCGAGTCATAGTAACTATCAAGCAATGACTCATTTGTTGATTAAGCGAAACGAAATGATATCTATTAGATACGGTGTCCCTTATTTTACGATTTTTAGAAAGTAATAAGTAATAACCCATTCCCCTTTATTTTACCTCAAAACACTGAAAATAAACTACAGGTCATTCCTGTAAAGGTGGGTTTACACCAAACGAGCGAATACTCATTCTATCCCCAATCTACGAAATTCGTTCGCTACACAAAACGTAATTCGTCGAAATTCGTTGATTTTGTAGAGTCAGGGGAATGTGCATTCACTCGTTTGGTATAAGTAAACCCACCTTAAATGCAACCGGTGCCGACTTTTATACCATTTTCCTACATGAAAATTACCATTTTTTTTTGCTGTACATATTTACATTTTTTTTCATATTATTAACTTATACTGCCTTAGCAACATTCTTTCATAAAAAAACTTGACGAAAACCGAAAAACCGTACATAATTATCAACTTACTGTCTGACCGGCAATGAAAACGGGTCAGGTGGTTTTTTTCATAGAAAATAATGCAAACATGGAGATTTAAAATATTTTTAAAAAATATTTATAGTGTAGGTAAAATCTATTTTTAAATCAGGTTGTATTGGAATTTTCCTAAATTTTTAAATAAACCCAAAAAAACTTTAAAATTGTCGTTAGGTCGGTTTGTATAGACAAAAATGTAGACCATTTAAAAAAACCACCTTAAATGTATGGTATTACGAGTTTTTTAATCATGAGTTGCTATTTTTATATCTATCTGTCCATAAAGTTCCGTGTTTTTCGGATCGGGTGAAAACTTCAGGGAAATTCCAATACAATCTGATGTTAAAAACGGTTCCACTTGTATTATAAATATTTATTTTAAATATTTGTAATCAGCATGTTTCCAGTATTTTCTATGAAAAAATCCACCTGACTCGTATTCATTGACGGCGAGTGTAATATGGGCATTTGACGGGGTTCCTCTGAAGGTGAATTCAGACCAAAAGAGCATTCGTTGTTCTATCCCCCGCTCTACGAAATTAACCAATCACGTTTTGTGTAACGATCGAATTTCGTAGAGTGGGGGGTTAGAATAGTGAATGTTCGTTTGGTCTGAATGCACCATTAGGGTCTCCCCAAACTAGTCGACGCCGTTTCGGCAAATCGCGTACGGAAAAAGCTTTAATATGTCAACGCAATAAGAGCGAGTACGTCGTAAATCGGCTCGGCTCACGCGAAACAACGTCTTTCGACGGGAAAACGGCGTTTTGACGTAAAGCTGTTCGCATTCGTACGACACTGTTTGCACACGTTCGCATTCGTAAATCTCCTAATACCGCCGTACGGTGCCGGAAAGAGTTGAACGGCTCCGATCACGGCCGAGTACCTACGATAAGGACCGGTCAGAGCTGGCGGAAGCCGTTCAGCGTCTTCGACGGCCGAACATAGCTAACGACGGCCGAAAAGAGCCGATGACGGCCGAAGTAGCTACTGATGCGTTTGTATTTATTCATTTGAATTATTACCCAGCCACATTAAAATCAGCAATAGATCTGACAACACGAAGTAATACTGTCGTAATCATACACGTCTGTTCAATTTCAAACTCAGACTGTTACTAACAACCAAAAATGAGATTTACGATTGCCGATCACCCGCTGTCCTATCTATCTGTTCGTCGGACTCAGCGGCTGTACGCGTGCTGTCTGACGTCTCGACGGCACGGCAGGACGGAGCACGGGAGAGCCGACCGCCGCTTTACAACTGTTGCGATAGCAAATCGTAAGCGATCTACGGCTGCAAGGAGGGTGAGACTGTTAACGCAAGTGATCAACCGCGGAGACGGTCGATCGGCTAAATGCGAATAGTGTGGTGTAAAACACTCGGCGAAAGCCGACTCCGCGTCGACTGGTTTGGTGAGACCCTTACAGGAATAAGCAGAGTTACAGGAATGAGCTGGGTATGCGTTATTAATTTCAAAAAATTGTAAAATAAGGGAAACCCTACCTATGTAGAAATGTAGGTAGTATATGCCTTGTAGCGTTACCTTGACATAGTTCCTGAGTGGCCTGGGGTTCCAATTGGCTGACTGTACAGTCACGTCTAATAATATGTATACATTTCGTAACGTATGTCAAAGACAAAACGATCAAAATCGTATACATATTATTAGAGCAGACCGTACGTAAGTGCTACATCGATGCGACATGTGAATCGTGCAACGCCAAATAACAGACACTTGTCTCATTTATCATACGTGTCACCGTCACCGAGGTGACACAGGACAGCTGTGACAACACCACAGTAGAACCCGACTAATACGGTTTCCCGCAAATACGTTATTTTACGCGGGTATCTGCAAGTTTTCCTACATTTTTCTTGGTTAATAGTAGCGACCTAGCGCCTCCTCTTGTGTAGGGAAGTTTGCTTCAAGTTAGCGATCGGTAAAGTTCTTGATCTTGTCTCATTATCACAGGTGTAATTATAGTACAGTTTGTTTAATTCATTCGGTTATGGCATTTCAGCTGCATTAAACAAAAGTAGTAGAAGTATTTTTACCTCGAAAGAACATATTTTACAAATATTGTATTTAAATAGACCAGCCAGCCAGAGACTCCAGCCAGAGACTCCAAAAATTGGCCGGCGGGAGTGTCTGTCCGATTATTTAATACCGTGCAGTCAAAAAACGTATCCACAAAGAATGCAATAATAAAGATTACATAACTTCCCCCAAGTTCATTATTATTCACCAAAATGTTAGGTCACTGTGTGGTAAAACTGGATTACTAGATTTATTAACTAATAAGGAACAACCGCATGTTTTAGGATTAAGTGAGATTTGGTGTCGAAAAAACGAAATTGCACGGATAAGGTTATGTGGGTATTCGTTAGCAAATCACTACTGCCGCACGCGCATAGCGCATGGGGGTACCGCGATATATGTAAAGGAAGGTATAGAATATCGACAGCGTAATGACCTACTTACCTTCGCCGTGCAGTATCATTTTGAGTTCTCGGCAATAGAAGTTATTCAATGTATGTTGATCATTATTGTATTATATAGAACCGGTAATGGTAACTTTGACATTTATATTGAAAATTTAGAATTATTATTAAGAAAGCTAACTGACGAAAACAAAAGGTTTCTCATTATTGGCGACCACAATGTGGATTTTTTATCGAATTCAAGTCTAAAACGACGCATTATTGATGTACTGGGAACCTATGGGTGTCGTAACGCTGTAACGTTCCCGACCCGCGAGACTGCAGACTGTGCAACGTCCATTGACTGCGGGCTATCAAACATTTCTATGGACACTCTGACTGTGACACCGTTAGTTACGGCGATAAGTGACCATAACGCCCAAAGGTTTGAACTCCGGTTAGAGCATAATCGAAAAAACGGTTTGAGCAACGCGACAGTTGAACGCCGCTTTTTTACCGCGAATTCGTTTCATTTATTTTACGTTGACGTTGATAATTATGATTTTAATTTTATTTATAGTGACTTTGACATAAATTATAAATTCAATAAACTTTTTAATATTCTGACATACTATATCGATATTCATTTTCCATTTCGTAAGTTTAAGTGTAAAAATAATAAGACAGTACCTTGGTTAAGTGACGATCTGGCAGAGTTAATTCGTAAACACGACGACCTTCACGAAATAAGACGTCAATATCCTAACAACCCAATATTGACCGATTGTATTGAACACTATTCTTCCCTTATTAAGTCTAGAACGTTGCAAGCCCGCCGAAACCACACTGAGAGTAGGCTAACATCTAGTACAAATAAAGTAAAAGAAGTTTGGAAGATTATTAATGAGGAGGTAGGTACGAAGGATAAATCGACGGGTATTGGCCTCCGTGATCCTATCACCAAATCGGAAGTAAAAAGTAGCAATTTGCCGAATACCTTCAATGCACATTTCTTGGGAGTAGGGTCAGGACACGCTATACAGACTGATTTATCGAAGTCCACTCAGTACCTAGATAGACACATGACCATGAGTAATACAGACGTAGCCACATTTAACCTGCCCATCGTCACTAGGGAACTCTTAGATAAAACGTTGCAGTTAGTGTTAAATAAACGTGATACCGTCGATGCTTTTGACATTTCGCCAAAAATTATTCTTTGTGTGTGGCCGATTATTGGCGACATACTTGTCGTCCTTGTAAATACTATGTTTGAGACTGGAATATATCCCGATGTATTAAAAAATACAAGGGTGTGTCCAGTTTACAAGGGGAAGGGCGACAGGTATGACGTGAATAACTATAGGCCTATTACAATAGTACCCACTATTTCAAAAATGATTGAATCTATCTTATCGTCTCACCTTATGACTCATCTAGAATCAAATAACCTAATAACAGAAAACCAATTCGCGTACCGACAGAAAAAGTCCACTACTACCGCAGCATACAGGATATTCGATTGTATCATGACAGGGTTAGACGATAAGAATAAGATGGCGGGAATATTGTGCGATCTGTCAAAGGCTTTTGACGTTATTGATCACACACTGCTACTTAATAAACTAAAGTCTTATGGAGTCCATAACAATGCCCACCAACTGCTTACATCTTTCTTGTCAGGCCGCAAACAAGTCGTGAAAATACTCGCTGACGGCAAGCCACTACAATCTGACGCAGGAACGATAAATGTTGGCATTCCTCAAGGATCATCTCTTGGGAATACGCTATTTTTATTGTTTGTGAACGATTTGCCGTCGAACGTTGTAGCTGGCTTGTCTGTATTGTTTGCGGATGACACAACTGTTTTAGTTAGCGCCAAGACTTATGATCAGCTAAGCTTGAACATTAATAAGGCCTGTAATCAACTGCAAGCCTGGTTCTCGGCCAATGGACTTTTGTTAAATTATACAAAATCAAATATTATAATTTTCTCTGGTCGAGGAGTTTCTCTGCCGCCGTGCATGGCCGCCTGCCCAATGCCATTGTGCCAAGAAGGTAAGTTTCTCGGGTTCCAAATTGACTCAAACCTAAATTGGAAGCGCCATGTAGACTACCTTTGTGATCGGCTGGGTGGTGCCGTCTTTGCGTTGCGAAAACTAAAGCCACTTATATCACCGGAAGCCTTAAAGCAGGTGTACTTTGCCCATTTTCATTCTATAATGTCATATGGCTCGTTGCTTTGGGGCAACTCGACGAATGCAAACAGGGTATTGCTCATGCAGAAACGTGCAATACGCACACTTGCAGGAGTAAAGCATAGGCATCCATGCAGGGAATTGTTCATTTCGCAGCGCATATTGACGCACTACTCACAACACCTGTTTGATATTTTGATGTATGTTAGAATTAACATACATCAATTTGCACGCGTTTATTGTCCTAACATACAACTCAGGGCTACAGGTCGTTTAAGAACCGTACCCCGGCGCATGGCGCTTTCAAGAAAAAACCCACGCGTCATCGGTCCCACTTATTACGAACACTTACCTGCTGAAATTAGAGATGAACCATGTGATGAATCATTTAGGCGTCAGCTGAAGAACCTTTTGTTGGATAACCCTCTGTACTCCATAAATGAGTACATGGAATTAAAATTGTAATTACTCAACCAATTGTATTTAGAGACGATCCTAATTAGGTGACATTAATAAACTTGAATTATTTGATTATATCACTATTCTTTAAAAAACTATATTATGATATTGTATACACTTGATTGATGAATTTTTAATGTTTCCCTTTTATTGTTTTATTTAATGTTATTTAAATTTATTAATGGCTATGACGATCCTTCTGGGAGAAACACTATGAATTATGTTGACATTTTATGTAATTTATTTTAAGTTCAATGTATTTCTACTGTTTTTGACGATCATGATGAGAATTTGTATACTTTTGACATTAATGCAAGTGTATAATGTAATTTTCTTCGTGAAATAAATAAATCTAAATCTAAATCTAAATAATTTCTTCTTCCTGCATGATATGCTTTCCCACATAAGACGCGTTTCTTGTCTATCCCTAAGATCGTATTAACGGGGTTTCACTGTATCATATTAAGGTGAGGAAACAATTTTTGTTCTCAATTCGACATAAACATGTTTTCTTGAATATTTATTACGTAAGTAGAAGTAAACTTTACACTATTAGCCTTCTTACCATATCTAATTGACGATTTGCGTATTATCATAATTATGTTAACTCTTTACCTACGGGTGTCAACCAGGTGGTTTATGATGGTCCCGTTTTATCTACATATTTATCGTGCAACGCATCACTTTCGCACTTACGTACTTGTTAGAACCTGACGGCAACAACGACAAACATTAAACACGGTACCATCATAAGCCTACAGAGATGACACGACTAACAATTTTCTATTCAATGTTATGTAAAGTCTTAAAGGGTCATCATATTGCTTTATTTTTTTTCCTTCGCATATAAGGATATCCCACTGCTCAGCAAAAGCGTCTTCACAACCCCCTGTTTTGTGTAAGTCTCTCTCTATTATTCTTTCTTATTGGTGTGACAACGACAGATTTGCCTTTGCCTTTCGGTCACGATTTACAATTGAACGTTAGCGATTGTCATCTAGATAGATAGATAGATAGATTTATTTATTTCTTAATGAAAATTACATGTCATTTGTTAACAAATAGCACAAATTCACAAAAAGATCGTCAAATGTATATAAAATAATAATAATAAAACAAATTCTAAAAATCAATGCATATTTAAATTCACAAAAAGATCGTCAAATGTATATAAAATAATAATAATAAAACAAATTCTAAATATCAATGCATAATTAAATTCACAAAAAGATCGTCAAGTGTATAAAAAACAATAAAATTACAATATATTCAATTTAAAATTAAAATGTCTTAACTTGATTTCAACAATGTCAATATTACAAATATATTTTAATACGTATATTTTTCGATGTATTCGCTTACAGAATACATTGAATTCATCAAAAAGAATTTTTTTAATCGGTTTTCAAACATGTCGTGTGATGTTTCATTTCTGATTTCGGCGGGTAGACGTTCATAAAGCGACGGACCTATTACTCGCGGGCTCTTATCGAGTAACGCTAGTCGCCGCGGCACGGGCAGTAGTCGCCCCGTCTGACGGGTTATTCTGCCTGCCATATTCGACCGTTTAAATATGTGAATATTTTTACGCGTAAACATTATGATCTCGTATAAGTATAGCGAGTAATAGGTCATTATATTAAGTTTTTTGAAAAGTTCTCTGCACGAGTACCTCGGATTCACGCCTGCCAATATTCGTACGGCCCGTTTTTGCAGTATAAATAATCGGTCAGAATGAGTTGAATTACCGTACAAAATGATACCATAATTAATTATTGAAAAAAAGTACGCGTCTTGGCTACGCAGACGCACCAGGTCATCATTCTAGCAGGTTTCCATTCTATGACTGTGGCCTACTCAGGCATCGGATACCGGTTTTTTCTCCATACAAAAGAACGGTTCGAATTCCGTTCTTTTTTGTTCTTCGGTATATATATTTTTTGTTGATTGAATAATTCGAAAATACGGTGTTTATAATTACATAAAATGTTGAGTACTACGTAAAAAGTGTAAAACATTTTAAAATATTGAGCTTTTTCGAGGTTTTTCTAAAAAACCGGTTCCGATCCTCGGCCTAAATACTTACGAAATTCGTAGATTTCGAGGATTCTTCTCTGTAATGTAATGTAAGGAAACCTTCGTTCAAGTAACAGTAAAGAATCCTCGAAATTTATAAATTTTCTAAATTTGGAAATTTCGAATTCTCGGTAGGGCTGCTGCTCCAAGGGTTACCAGTTCTGCGTATAGTCGTTTATAGCAGCCGTGGTTTTTTAGAGGAAATGGGAGCTGCCTTTGACGATACACTGGGTACGTATACTGTTCCCTCCACGGATATTATAATTTCAGCATTTTTTTTTACAATTAATCTACTTTTCGCTTGTCCGTGTCTGTATGTTTCGCTATTTTATTATTTTTATTAAAATAATAAGCTTTCGAAAAATGTGATAACATTGATAAATTTTAAATCATTCACTCATACAAAAAGAACCTTTTATTTATATAATAAAAAAAGAAAACATAACTACATAGCCTTATCTTTACGGAAATTGTTTTTGTTGATTCAGCAGGAAACAGGGGACCAAATTTTAAGTAGATATTACCAGGAGATGCTGCAGTTGTTTCTTTCTTGACGAATCGGGGCTCTGGGTCGTACAAAGCGACATCAATAATTTAATCAAATACCTATTTTTCTAGAACCTTACAGCTCCCATCATCTCTCCGGGGATTGTTCTTACCTCGTAGGTACTTACTTGCAGTGCCGCTCTCGTGGCTAGGAAACGAAGCTACCGAGAACTGATTCAGATTCAATGATTTATCATGGTAAACACATCATTAGTATCATTACATACGAGTATATACATACATACATCACATCAGCCTATGATAGTCCACTGCTCAACGTAGACCTATAGACGCATTAGGAGGTAAACGCCCATAATCGCCACGCTGGGCAAGCGGATTGGCGCTCGCAATAATGTGTCACTATGATGACGCTGCTGCCCATCATAAATCTTTTATCAAATAATGACCAGTGACACTTGAAATAATGATATGAAATTAAATAATGAAATGTACCATATTACCATATAGTAAAATAAATTCATTTATTTAGTTATTTTAACCAATTTTTTGGTACGTATAAGTAGTTGTATTCGGTATACGTACATCACCTTCCTGTAGGTAATTTCCAAGAATGTTTTTAGCTTATTGGTTGTTGAAATTTGAGTCACGTGTGTTGGAAATAGAATTGGTTTTCATTTGCATGGAGGAAACATTTAAATTCTGGTCTTATGATAAGCACACAGTACGTCATTAACACAGGAAAATACTTACTTACTTTAATATGTTCGAGTCTCACGTTAGTTATAATTCTATAATTCTAAAATACCGTTTTGGTAAGAGTGTGGTTACTGATTCTAAATATGAATAACCCGTCGATAAGAGATAAGAGAAAAATGAGGGACAAACTAAGTAATGAGTGTCGCCAATACAAGGCACGTGGCCCACAGACATAGTGATTTATAGTTATCGCATTTTAAACAGTGCGGCGTGTATTTTTAGTAATGCCTGGAACTATAACCAGCCACCCAGTAGGTTTTAGTATCAAGAACACGAACATTTATGGCAAGGTAAGGTTCTGATTAAGTTGCTCTTCATCATATCAGCCGAAAGTCCACCGCTGAACATGTCATTTCTGTCCTCTAACGACAATAATAGTACATTGTGCATCAAGAGAGGTAAGTAGGGGAGACCGGGGCAAGACGGGATAGTTAAGAAAAAAATCGACTGATTATGGAAATTATAATTATTTATTATTATTATTAAGAGCCTGTACTGTCCCACTGCAGGGCAAAGGCCTCCCTCAAATTCTTCCACGTATCCCTATTCCCTGAAGTCTCCCACCAGTCCTTGTCAAAGACGTCAAGCTCGTCACGCCATCTCTGGCGCGGTCTACCGCGACGCCTTACGAGTTGTGGCACCCACTGTGTGGTTAACTTAGCCCACAGGTCATCCGGCATCCGACAGACGTGTCCCGCCCAGTCCCATTTAAGCTTGGCGGCAGTTGCAGCTACGTCTGTTATTCCCGTTCTGGAGCGTAGTATTGTATTCTTAATGCGATCGGCTAATTTCACGCTCAAAATACTACGCTCCATGGCCCGCTGACAAACCTTGAGTTTGGATTTTTGAGCTTTCGTCAAAGACCAAGTCTGTGCTCCATAGGAAAGGATGGGGAGAATGCACATGTCCATGAGTTTTCTTATGTTTATTAAAAATCTCTTACAACAAAAGCAACGCTAATAGTTTTAACTAACATAATGTTTTATCTTTTATGGCACTAAATCACTTATTTTTTTTTGCAATTAGGAACTGGTTGTTACATGTAAAAAATCCCGTTTTGCCCCATCGTTGGGGCAAAATGGGAAACGCTATGAGGCAAAACGAGCACACCTTTAATTGGGTTGGCAACCTTCACAAATATGTGCCTCTTCATCATCATCGTCTACACTTGCACGAGTTATGGGCCCAGCCATAGCACACACTGCAAATAACCCATCCTTCAGTGGACTGTGAATATAAGTACCCACAATATATGCAAGTACATACAATCATCAATATCTTCAGATGAATTTACATCCGTGTTACTTTTGTTTGTTTGTTGGTCTGTCTTACGCTTCTAATTTCGTACCATTTTGACTGCAAACAAATAAAAAACAGTTTTATAACCAAATTTGAAATTATCAATATACTATCTACTCATATGGGGCAAAACGGGATAGTATCCCATTTTACCCGACCATTTTGCCCCAACGGACAGATTTTACAAAAATATCAACAGTTCTAACCTACAAAATAATTGTTCGTAAAAGCAACCTAAATTCGTTAGTTTTACACTGATGCAACATGTATATAGTAAGGAATAACAATAGCACTGATATCTACCTTTATGCCAATCGGTCAAAACCAAAGCACTTCTTAACAAATCACCAAAAATCAGTTCTTTCTTGCTGCGCGACCAAAACTGGTAGTGATACGCACCCGCCGCTTTGACTCGTGTGAGGCGACGGAAGTTGGCGCGAATGGCGCTGTGTCGCGCTCTGTTGCGCACACCAGTTACGCACGCAAGTACATACATTTCCCGTTTTGCCCCGAGCTTCGTTTTGCCCCGGTCTCCCCTACGGAATTACTAACGAGAGTGTTAGAAGCCTGACGCCGTAGGCGGAGGGCTTTTAATGACTCGAGTTAGTATTCCGCTTACTGACCGTGATGCATACAATGTTTTTCATCACAATTGCCGACAAAAAAAAAGTTTTAAGACAAAATATTATCAAATGATGTACTGATATTTCTATAACTCCCTAGGGAATTTCCCTTTTTTATTACTCCCGCTTAGACAGCAAGTGTGAGGAAAAAGAGTCAATATTCGAGCGATTCAACCGCCTCATTTTCGTGGTCATATTTTCTAAGAGTTGGGTGAAGGTTTAGTGGTGAATTTCGGTTATTTGGTAGATGTTCCGTACACCGTGGTACGGTCCAAGATAACCAGACACGAAGTTAAAATAATCAGCCGTTATCGCAAAAAGTGTGACCACGAAAATGACTCGGAACAAACGCCCAAATAATTACCCAAAAACTCAATATTTTTGCACTCGCAGCGGTTCTACGCGAACTTCAAATTGCTGCAAATTGTCATTCCAGTTTGTGTGACGGAGACAAATCCTCGAAATTTACGACTTTTGCGAAAATCGCAGATTTAAAAGAATAAAGGGATCCTTGCCGAGCTAGCAAGTGAAACAATATTTAGCTGGCCTTGAAAAGAATATTAAAATTAGTCTAATTTTGTGAATGAATAGCACATTGGTCATCTATTTAAATTTGTCTGTGGTTTGCTGGCCTGGAAGAGGAAACTGTAATGTCAAATAATATGCGAACAGTACCTAATTATAATTATAACTAATTCTAAATTTTCACATTTGCTTCGATGTTGTAGCGCAACTCACATTCGATTCCAGTACTGTATAAAAAACATGAAATCTATTTTATTTCGTGTGTTTTGTTAATTATTATGTAAAATAATTACGACAACTATGGAAGACATTTGGAGAATATGTTTCGTATGTTTATGTATAATAAAGGTAAGCAATTCTATTAACTGGCTTATGTTGTATTGTCTATTGTCATATAGTCACCATAAGACATATCGGAGCGGCCAAGGTGGTCACAAACATCTAAGCATGCCTCTATTGCCATGGCGTAAAGGTGGATTTAGACCAAACGAGCAAATGCTCATTCTATCCCCACTCTACGGAATTCGTTCGCTACACAAAACGTTATTCGTCGAAATTCGTTGATTTCGTAGAGTAGAGGATAGGATGGGCGATGGGCATTCGCTCGTTTGGTCTAAATCCACCTTTAGAGTGCATGTTCAGACATTTTTAAGCATCGTAGTTGCTCAGATATATCCTATGGCGATTTTACAGTTGAAAAATATTGTCTACCACTTTTCACTTTATTCAATGGTAATGGTAACTTTATTAAGTGGTCGACCATATTTTTTGTTGACTCCACTTTTGTTACCTATGTTAAGCTCCACCACGCTCTATGCATTAATTTTTGATTACCACTGTAGCTCATGGTAGTGATTCTACCTTCAAGGTTGGAGGTATCGGGTTTGAATCCTGGTCAGAGCAATTCTTTATGTATCTATCGTAACAATGTGTGTTCCTTAAATAGTTGTCGATGTTTTTTAAAGAAATTTCGGTTTTAGTACGTATCGATACTATCGATCGATTGGATTGAATGTGATTGATTGCTGCAACACATTTTACGAATTTTAAGAGCTTGAAAACTGTTCACCTAGTTAAAAATAAGTCTTCCGGAAACCTTTACAATACATTTACATTTATACTTCCTACGCTTTATGTACGTGGAAAGAAATATGACCATAGAAATATGGTTATTTTTCCATATAATTCCTCCATACATATATATGGAGAGGCCCACTCACCTCCAATTCTTTCAAAATTAAACCAGGTATACGATTCATTAATGTAATCGTTAATTACGAGTTTATTTTAAGTTACTCTCAATTATGACCCTATAGTAATTTTTTATAATTATGTACAAACTTTTTGAAAACAAGCCCATTGAATTTCACCATAATGACGAGTGTGACAATTGTAAAATGTTACTGTTACTGACGTCACAGGCCTCCATAGGCTCCGGCTACCGCTTACTCTCAGACGGATTGCTGATGTCAGTTGCAAACAACCATACGGCCCACCCGATGGTAAGTGATAACCGTAGCCCACGGACGCATGCAATAGAAGAAACAGTAATTTTACAATTGTCGCACCTGTCACTATGGTGAAGGCCTGAAGGGGCCTATTTGTCGAAAACTTGTAACTTGTAATACAAGCGGAAATTCTTATCTTATTAATGCTGTTATAAAAAGACTTCCACTTGTATTACAAGCTTTAGAGAAACGGGCCTCTGCTCACCAATTTTTCTTACAGCTTACCGCTCCCGTTTTATCTTAAAGCAGCATTGTTGTTTCAGTTGGCAATCTACCTGTTATGCCGCAGCCCTGTATGCCAGAGCAGTAACGAAGAGACAACAGTTACTCCAGGACAGCGAGGTGTCGGAGCTGGAAGACCTGCGGCGACGACATCGCTTCTGGCGTAGGCTTATGCTAGTCAGAGGCGGATTAATCTAAGGCCAGCCTTACACCTGTCAGTTCTTACTCAAGTTATAGGAACGAGGCTATTACGTAAGAAATCACAGGTATACGAGCGCTCTAACCGCAGCCGGCGTCTATATTTCCGAGATCATATAACCCGTCAACCCTTAAGTCAAGGGTGAACAGGCATCGGACGGGTCGTATGGTTGTTTGTAACTGACATCAGCAATCCGTCTGAGAGTAAACGGTAATGACGCCTTCGAAATTCGGTGCTCGCGAGAGCAGCGGCTTTACCGCGCAAAACGAAATTCGGAAATTTCGAGTATTTGTCTCTTTCACTCTAATGACGCCTTCGTTTGAGTGACAGAGAAAAATCCTCGAAATTTACGGATTTCGATTTTCGCGGTAGTATGCCAGGCCTGTACTCATTACAAGATAAGTATACGCTGACGGCGCACAAGCAGACACGCAGATATTGACCCGCGAGGTGGGTCAATCAGTGTGCACACGGCTATTTTTCAACATAGGTACTTCATGCATAGAAAAATTATAAAACTTACAAAATATCATAGAACAAAAATATAATACAATTAAAAAATTGTACTTATAGCCATTTCGGCAAATAGATCTACATAATTGTCCCATAGTAAAATATATACGTTTAGAAGTAATTCCCTTGTACGAGTATCTCATTTTTCATTTCACCCCATATTAAATACCTCTAATGTCATACGTAACAAACATTGCCGATTCAAAATTGTTAGGCGCATACTAATGCACCGTGCATCAGTGCAGAGGCACGGGTGCACCAGTGCATACTTGCATAGTGCATCAGCTCTGGTGCACAGTGCTTACCATCACAGTCTCATGCTGTGCTTACTTGCTTAAGCCTATGCTTCATGGGTAGATAGGCCTATGCCTATCTACATAAATCATTGTAGTGAAGCAGGTTGAGGTAGAAACATGTGTTTTGACAATTCGAAAACTGTATTTTTTAAAATCTAAAGGTGGATTTACACGAAACCAGCGCAATCATGCTGATTCTTTCCACCACTCTACGAAATCAACGAATTTCGACGAATTTCGTAGAGTGGGGATAGAATGAGCATTCGCTCATTTGGTGTAAATCCATCTTACCATGGTCATTAACATTATTAGTATGACTTAAAACAAGATTTCAGTTACTCTGTGAAGATACCATTTGCAACAGTGCCGATATATCGGGTGCTCAATAATTCCAATTTACATGGTAAATATACCATTTGAAGAGTCCACTGAAAAAATGATTCATGTCCAATACTTTAAAAAATCGGGGCAAATTCACACCTTATTCTGTTAAAATTAAGGTGGTTTTTCCTTCTGTAATTTGAACTGACTAGACATGTTCTTTCCGTGGACCCTTTGACCCTAATAAGACCCTTTGACCCTTCAAATCATGCTTTTTGAATTGTATCAGTTGTTCTTGGACCGTATGTATTTAGTTACAGAAACGCATATAAGATGTACGATTATCACAAAATCGGCCGCTTTACATAGGTAATAGATAAATTCCTTAGTGGACGAACTACGTAGGGACGGTTCGCGAAATGGACAAACGCTGAAAGGGATTGTAGGTACTTACCTACTACTCACCGTGTTACCAGCAGGAAACCTTTACCTCACCACAAATACCACAATACCTTAATTACCAACAACCAGATTACCGATTGATCAGATCGTCCAGCAAGAAACAAGGATTGATTGATTGGTCACAGAAACAAGAAGTTGCTCTAAGAAGAGCAGTTTGCGTTGCACTGAAAAGTGCAGTTCGGCTGTCCTGAAAAGGACAATGAAGTAGCAGGAACTTCGACGTGCAGCACACAGCGCAGCGGACGGAGACCAGTTCACGACGAGCACGATGAAACACACGCGGAGCAGCGGGCGCGGCGACGTGTTGCTATCACGGCGATCGGCGGCGAAATGGCCGACCGCGATCGCGGATTTTGTATTTATAGGTACGCGCGATAGCGCGCACGTCTGTGATTTGCGCTGCAATCTCGCGATGCCGATTACGCGTATCGCCACAAGTTGGTACAACAAATAGTGTAATATTAATGAGTAATTTTGTAAATAAAATCATTCGAACCAGAATCAGGAAGCAATTACTTCTTTCATTATTCACCATCAACCAATACCTAAAGTATACCTAAAGTGGTGACCACCGACTGAACGAGAAGAGAAGAAAGAAGCCTACAAGATGTCTCCCATCAACGGTGTGAACGAAGAACAGCTGACGCCTCAAGATGCAGCTTCGCCGCCTACCGTGACTGCCGCCGCACATACGCTGTCTCACGACGTGGCAGCCATCTCCCTGGCCCTACGCGTTCCACCCTTCTGGAGAGATCAGCCCGTACTCTGGTTCTGCAGCTTCGAAGCAGCCACGGCAGAGCTGAAGAGGAGCCAGGCTCAGCTGGCACAGATGGTGATAGCACAGCTGGACAAACAAGACATACAGAATATCAGCGACCTCATATACTCACCACCGGCCGACAACTATTACACTGCCATCAAGAACAGGCTCATCTCAGTGTATGAAGAATCGGACAGCTCACAGACGAAGAAACTTCTGTCGCAAGTCGAGCTCGGAGAGCAGAAGCCCAGCCAACTATTGCGACGGATGCAGACCCTCAACAAAGAAAAGTTCCCAGATACGACGATACAGATGATGTGGCTCGACCACCTGCCGCCCCACGTTCGCTCCGTGCTGACCGTCAGCGAAGCATTCAAAATCAAGACCACACTGGAAGATCTCGCGTTGTTAGCGGACAAGATGATGGAGCATATACCCACCACAGCACATCAGATTGCCGCCATCTCATCTCCAGTCGTCCCTCTACCTTCGCTACCGTCACCACAGCACCCGACCACAGCTTACCCACCAGGCCTCGACGCGCAATTTCTCATCGGCGAGGTAAGAAGATTGTCACTTGAAGTCGCCGAGCTACGATCCAGACCACGTGACAACTACAATCTTCGCCACAGCCGATCGCATCGCCGTTTCCCGTCACGTCCAAGAAATACTTCGCAATCGTCGCAGTCGCAAGATCGAAGCCGCAGAAGCTCACCATTGCCGTACTGCCATTATCACCGCCGATTCGGCATGGATGCACGAAATTGCACGTCACCCTGCAGCTTCAAGCCGATCCCGTCATCATCATCATCGCCGTCGGAAAACTAGATGTAACGCTGGCTGCGGCGGAAACCGGCGTTACTCACACATCACACCGCCTATTCGTGACCGACCGCACTTCAAAATTAACATTCCTCGTGGACACTGGCGCTAACATCTCCGTGCTACCCCGAACGCCCGGCACCAAAGCGCAACCACTGCCATTTCAACTCTACGCAGCGAATAACACCGTCATACCTACCTACGGAGAGAAGACGCTAGAGCTTGATTTGAAGCTACGTCGACCGTTTCGTTGGAAGTTCGTCATCGCAGCTGTATCGAAACCTATCCTCGGTGCAGATTTCCTCGACTACCATCACCTACTCGTCGACATAAGGAAGAGACGGCTAATCGACGGCAAGACGCTACTCTACACTAACGCGCAGATCTGTACTGCTAACATACCTACCGTGCGCAGTATAGACGTGCAGCAGTCGTACCACAACATCCTTGCCGACTTCCCAGGAACGACTCGTCTAACGTCGATGAAGCTAAGCCCGAAACACAACGTCGAGCATTTCATCGAAACGACTGGACCTCCACTGCACTGCAGACCTCGTCCAATCGCACCGCACCGCTATGAACTCGTGAAGAAAGAATTCGCCAACATGATGGAACAAGGCCTGTGCAGACCAAGCAAAAGCCCTTGGGCATCACCTCTTCACGTCGTGCCAAAGAAAAACGGTGAATTACGTGTGTGTGGCGACTACAGACGGCTTAACGCAATTACTAAGCCCGATCGTTACCCAATCCCACGCATACGTGATTTCACCTATCAACTCGCCGGCAAGCAAGTTTTCTCCACGTTGGATCTCAACCGCGCATACCAACAACTGCCAATCGCTGAAAAGGACATCGAAAAAAGTGCCATTATAACTCCATTTGGCCTTTTCGAGTTTCCACGGATGTGTCCCGGACTCAAGAATTGTGGTCAAACATTTCAACGCTTCATCCACGAAGTACTGCGCGACCTTGACTTCGTTTTTCCATTCGTCGATGATTTACTCGTTGCATCGACCGACGAAAAAACGCACGAAACTCACCTACGCGCCGTACTAACAAGACTACAAGATTACGGCATAACCATCAACCCGTCAAAGTGCGTATTCGGCAAGCCATCAGTGAAGTTCTTAGGCTACGAAGTCAGCAAAGATGGAATTCGACCGCCTACTGAAAAAGTACAAGCAATCATCGACTACCCGAAGCCTAAGAATATCGACGAATTACGACGATTCCTCGGCATGCTGAATTTTTACCGCGAAAATATCAAGAACGCCGCACAAATTCAAGCACCGCTCTGCAAATACCTACACAACGCGAAGAAGCGAGACAAAACCGAAATTTCTTGGAACGACGAAGCCGAAGAATCCTTCAACGCGTGCAAAGTTAGCATTCAAAACGCCGCTTTGCTCGCGCACCCGTCACACGAAGCCCCAATCGCAATCTTCAGCGACGCCAGCGACAAAGCCGCCGGAGCGTCACTCAACCAGTACGTCAATAACACGTGGCAACCACTTGGCTACTTTTCGAAGAAATTCTCCGACGCCCAGACTCGCTACTCTACATTCGATCGGGAATTACTTGCCATTTATATGAGTTGCAAGCATTTTCGAAAAATGTTCGAAGGCCGAGAACTCATAATTTTCACCGACCACAAGCCGCTGACATATGCATTCACTAAGACAGCGACCAACAATGAATCACCGCGACGCACCCGACAGCTGTTGTATATCAGTGAATTCACTACCGATATACGACACGTTCCCGGAAATCAAAATGCCGCCGCCGACGCACTATCCCGCATAGAAGCTATCTCCTGCCCATCTCCGACAGACTACAAGCAACTCTCAGAAGCACAAGACCGAGATAACAATAATATTCAACTACTCTCACAGCAAGACAACCTAACAATCAAACAAATCACAATTCCCGGAACTTCAATCAAACTGTACTGCGAAGCATCAACGCCGCACTTACGACCTTACGTACCCGAAGAGCATCGCCGTGCCGCCTTCAACGCCGTACACAACGTCAGCCATCCCGGAATCAAAACGTCACGAAAACTAGTCGCCGAACGCTACTTTTGGCCCGGTCTAAATGCCGACGTAGGCAAATGGGCAAAAGTATGTGTACACTGTCAACGTGCGAAGATTCAACGACACACCACAAGTCAAATTTCAAGTTTCCCGCCAACACAAAGGTTCGAGCATATACACGCCGATCTCGTCGGACCTTTACCTACTACCGCAAGCGGACATCGATACCTACTCACAATTATCGACCGAGCAACAAAATGGCCCGAAGCTGTACCGCTGTGTGAGATCACTGCCGAAGAAGTCGCCAAAGCCCTGTACGAAGGTTGGATCTCCCGTTTCGGATGCCCCGCTACCATTACAACGGACCAAGGACGGCAATTCGAGAGTCGAGTTTTTGCGTCACTCACACGCTTACTCGGCATCGAAAGAACCCGTTCAACGCCGTATCATCCGCAGTCATCCGGAATCATCGAGCGCTGGCACCGAACTCTCAAGGCCGCGCTGAAAGCAAGACTACAAACGGAGAAGTCATGGATCGACACAATACCTACCGTGCTACTTGGAATTCGAGCCGCGCTACGAACGGACACCGGTGTAAGCGCAGCCTTACTAACTTATGGCTGTACTGTACGATTACCCGGTGATTTCGTAATACCTACGCGCGATGACGTCATCATGGACTCCGATTTCGTCGAAAACTTACGATCGACAATACGCAAGTTAACTCCGACACCGAACATCCCGCAACACGGTACAAGAGCAATATTTGTACATCGCGATCTCCAAACCTGCGAACACGTATTCGTACGAGTCGACGCCGTAAAGAAGCCGCTACAAGCACCTTACGACGGACCCTACCGAGTGCTACATCGCAACGATAAAGTGTTCACTCTGCAGCTACCTAATCGCCAGATGAACATCTCGATCGACCGTCTAAAGCCTGCCTACACCATCGCCGACACCGAGCAAGACATACCTATAGCTACAAGTTCAACGACCGCGCCGAACACACCTACAACTACGATACCTACAGTTACCGCGCCGAGTGCAACTTCGCAAGAAATACCTACCGCTACAACGCCGAACGCAACTATGTCACCTGCATCACACAACAAGCATCAGAATATTCCCAGCATATTGAAACGAAGCCAGGACTCCAATGCAACTTCACCCACTCAAGTACCTACGACCCGCACTGGCCGCGCTATTCGCCTGCCGGTACGTTTCACTTGAGGGGGAACCCTGTAGGTACTTACCTACTACTCACCGTGTTACCAGCAGGAAACCTTTACCTCACCACAAATACCACAATACCTTAATTACCAACAACCAGATTACCGATTGATCAGATCGTCCAGCAAGAAACAAGGATTGATTGATTGGTCACAGAAACAAGAAGTTGCTCTAAGAAGAGCAGTTTGCGTTGCACTGAAAAGTGCAGTTCGGCTGTCCTGAAAAGGACAATGAAGTAGCAGGAACTTCGACGTGCAGCACACAGCGCAGCGGACGGAGACCAGTTCACGACGAGCACGATGAAACACACGCGGAGCAGCGGGCGCGGCGACGTGTTGCTATCACGGCGATCGGCGGCGAAATGGCCGACCGCGATCGCGGATTTTGTATTTATAGGTACGCGCGATAGCGCGCACGTCTGTGATTTGCGCTGCAATCTCGCGATGCCGATTACGCGTATCGCCACAAGTTGGTACAACAAATAGTGTAATATTAATGAGTAATTTTGTAAATAAAATCATTCGAACCAGAATCAGGAAGCAATTACTTCTTTCATTATTCACCATCAACCAATACCTAAAGTATACCTAAAGGATCATCAATTAAATACGTCACACCTCAAGGGGGAAGGAGGGGGTCCACAAAATGTGACATATCGTGACAGGGGGGAGGGAAGAGTTCTATGTTTGTGACGTCACAATCCTCGCATAGGTACATGTATTCACATGAACATAAAAGAATAGAAAATCCAAAATCCTTGGACGGAGGAATAATAGATAAAATTTCTCTACATTAATTTTATTAATCATTTTAAGCAATCCTAATAAAAACTTACTTAAAAAGTGATGTAATTTTTACCTTCTTAAACTAAAAATCTACATATGACGTCACACTAACGGGGGAGGGTGTAGTTAATTGTGACGAAGTGTGACAAGGGGGGAGGGAGGGGTCTAAAAACCATAAAATGGTGTGACATAATTAATGGATGATCCCTAAATGACGAGTCGCGTAATGGACGTAATACGGAATGACAAATAACGAAATGGACAAACTGCGTATTGTCGAATCGCTAAATAGACGCATCATATTATGGACGAAATGAGTAGTAGGCGAACGACAAAATGCGATTTGGACGAACTGCGTATTGGATGAACGGCTAATAAACCAATTTTAAGTCATATATACTCGTACGAATAAAAATAATATGCTCGCCGGAAAATCAGCGTTGGCTTTCGGGTCGACATTATGCTGAGGCGAGTCCATTTCGGGGTACAATATAAAGGTGCATTTAGACCAAACGAGCATTCGCTCATTCTAACCCCCACTCTACGAAATTCGTTCGTTAGTCATTACACAAAACGTGATTCGTCGATATTCGTTGATTTCGTAGAGTGGGGGATAGAATGAGCGAATACTCGTTTGGTCTAAATGCACCTTTAAATGCTGAATTTGTCTGTTTTGCTTTGTTTTGTCATGTTAGTTGTTAATATTTGCCGCGAATATTTTATCATCATCTTCATCATCATCATATCAGCCGAAAGACGTCCACTGCTGAACATAGGCCTCCCCCTAAGATTGGCCACAATGACCGGTCCTGCGCCACCCGCATCCAGCGGACTCCTGCGACCTTCACCAGGTCATCAGTCCACCTTGTTGGGGGCCTACCCACGCTACGTCTTCCGGTACGTGGCCGCCACTCGAGAACCTTCCCGCCCCAACGGCCATCGGTTCTACGCGCAATGTGCTCCGCCCACTGCCACTTCAGATCAGCGATTTGGAGAGCGGAGTATTTTATATTTTATTTATTTCAAAAAATGATGTTATATATAATAATATGTGCTTTTTACGTTATGATGACGACAGCATAATGATTCACAATTTTTAAGTATTTAAGCACCTATCTATAATATGGGCAATACTTATAATTGCCATACGGACGTGAATATCGAGTCAATTTTCCTTATCGCTCATTGCAGGACACAATGTTGATAATTATTAATAATACAATTTATAATGCTGTTCCTTGTTTCTTTCCTTAAAGTCCTGTTTATGTGTAACTTTGATTAATAGTTAATTTGTTAGGGTTATCGCACCCATACCGCGCCCGATAGGGCTAAACGGTACATTATTTATTTTATTTTATTTTGAGACAGATGGACGCTTGTGGACAGGCGAAAGCACTAAGGCACTGGTCTCACCGCGAGCACTCACCCAGCTATCAGCTATCACCGCCGGGCGAGTATCGCCGTGTCTCGTTTTTTTACACGGGAGTACGTATCTGTTGTTCGTGTTTATACTTTATAGCCCTTAGTTCATAGCTTAGTAGCTCGCGGTGAGACCAGTGCCTTACTGCCTAGAACACTATTGCTATTATTTCTAAGACTTCGCTGTCCTTTCGTCTGTCTGTCATCACATCACACAGTATCTCAAGAACCACGACAACTAAACGGTTGAAATAAGTTGAATCCAAACTATCGTGAGATAATACTTAACTTATAAATATAAATAAACGGTAACACTCACGTGGATACATGTCGCGCGTCGTGACGAAGCGTTGATACGTAAGTTTAACCGTTTAATTATTTTGTTTAACCGTTTAATTGTTTATAATGATTGTTCATACAACAAATAAATTAGACTTTTTTCCTTGTTTGTTCGATATCAATAACTAATGGAAACTTGAAATATTCATAAAATATTATATACCTACTCACTTGTGTTTTATTTTTACTTTAATAATAATAAAATGAAACTAAAATACGTTGTCTTTTACAAATGACGTCATGTTTGCCAACTTAGTTGTTTATCTAATAGACCCATCCGGCACTCTTAAGATGCATGTAGACCTAAGGAGCATTCGCTGTTCAATCCCCCTACTCTACGAAATTCGATCGTTACTCGAAACAGCGAATGCTCTTTTGGTCTGCATGCACCTTTACTGTGCGTAGACTAATGAGCTGCCGCCGCTGCATTAACGCGGACTAACTTTCTAGCCATTCTAGCCTAAAGGTGAATTTAGACCAAGCGAGCGAATGCTCATTCTAGCCCCCACTGGAAATCAACGAATTTCGACGAATCACGTTTTATGTAACGAACGAATTTCGTAGAGTGGGGGATAGAATGAGCATTCGTTTGGTCTAAATCCATCTTAATGGATTGGTACGAGCTAACCTTCTATCCAGAAGGTAAGTACGCGTTATTAACGCGGCATTAGCAGCAACTCATGGTAAGGCCCAATGATGAGTTGATGACGCCTACGAGTCAAAATTATTTTCGTTGTCTTGTTTCAAACAACTCTATCACGATTTAAATTTTCACGATTATCACTGATATTTTAAAGACAAACGGGTCTTAATCGCGTAAAC
>JALPQI010015918.1:0-31663 GCA_025490895.1 Thaumatotibia leucotreta | reverse complement strand
AACGCCGTTTTCCCGTCGAAAGACGTCGTTTCGCGCGGGCCGAGCCGATTTACGATGTCCTCGCTCTTATTGCGTTGACATAAAGCTTTTTCCGTACGCGATTAGCCGAAACGGCGTCGACTAGTTTGGTGAGACCCTTATGGTCCCGTGTTTCATCGTTTGCCGTCGTTGTCGTCACGTTCTAACAAGTTTAGTATGCAAGTGCGAAAGTGACCAGTATCACGATAAACGGTAAACGCGTGACCATTAAAGCCACCAGCGTGCGTATTCATTTCATTACACCACTGACATACGGCTTTTTGCACATGTGCGCATTTCATATTAAATGGGCAATTTTAATAAACTTTGCCCAACCAGCTTATCAGTAGAAAAAGACGGTAAAAAATGTAGGTGAGAAGATAAGTTTGCTGATAGAAATTTTTAATTTGCCTCCTTTATTTACTGACAAGCTGGTTGGACAGAGTATAGGAGTTCAGGAGTTCAGCAGCGGACGCGGCGCGAGCGGCATCGCAGTATAGGCAAAATACGTAGGTACGCGTTATTTATTACATATATTACGTCTTCACTTCACTCACAATTATTATGACATCTCCTCCTGCCGCCCAGAATTTTCTGGCCAAAGATGGGATAGCAGCCCAGAGGCCTTTTTATAGGTTCGCATGGTTCGGGCCTAAGATATTCCATGTACGATATTATTGATTTAGCATTATTGTATGAGTGTAGGGTTTTTTGTGGGTTATATGGCATATGAGTAGAGGGCTAAGATACCAAAAAACATTGAAATTCAATGTCTTTTTAAAAGGTCTCCGGGCTGCTACCTCAAGAATTGTTTTATTTTCTATTTCTTTTATTTTTGAGTTTATTGTAGTAAACATTTAATCATTATATAGATAATTTATATATTAATTTATATATTAAAAATAAATCATAACAAAAGTTAAAAAATACCAGAAATAAAAAATAATCTAGTATGTTTCCTAACATTGCTACGTATTAACATTTATATTGGCAACAACCGGCATTTTATTCAGCCATGACTATTTGATTATTAAAATTTATCATATATTGTATACCAAAAAAACAATAAAACTTATATGAAATGGATGACGACCCGATAATTAGGCACTAAACTTCACCACGTCGGTATTTTATGTAAAAATAGGGTAACCGCTCATATGCCTTTTAAAATCACATCCTGAACGTTACTTGGCTATATAACATTATCCTATTTTTGCATACAAATTATAAAAAGATTTACCTAAGCAGGATAGGCAATAAGGAATTATAAATAAAAATCGCTTTAAAAATATATTTTTTGTATTGCGCTTACTTTTCTCTCAGATTTTTAGAACACCTACATTTTAATTTACTCACTCAGTAAAAAACTCAGTCAATGGCAAATTTAACTTGAGATCAATATCTTAATTCATCCAGTAGGTTTTAGGGTAGTTTAGCGAATTGGAAAACACTGGGTTTCTTTTTAATGCCGTGTCCTTTACGGATGTCTACCATCTCCAGTTCTCGTTCAATTGCTCAAAGGTTATCTGGAAGAGATCCCTTAATGGGATAAGTTCACCTTTGTACAAATCTGTGTAATATTCATACTGTTTATTTTTTTTTCTGTGTATTTGTGCAATTAAGTGTTTTACTACTACTACTACTACTACTTAATTACCTACTAAATAAATTAGTATTGAACGCTCTGTCCAAATATTCATTTACAAATTACAAAAGATTACAAAAAAACTTTAAGATGCCATAGCTGAATTAGCATTGCTGAATTTCCTAATTTTTTCATTCAATCAACATACATATTTGCCAATCCTAACGATTACAGCCCGTAGCCCTTTTAAAATGCCAATACAAGTTAACGCCCGCATGCCTTCTCGTCGGTCTCCCGATTAGAAGTTGTTGTATTTACACAAATTTATAGATTCATGATAAAATATATATTGAAAAACCAAGGTGAATATTTTATGCACCTTTTACAACAAAAACATTAAAGAAATCTACCAAGATATCAAAGAAAATCATGGATTTACTCTCCACGTCCTCGATGCCTCTCCATTGTTGCGGCGGTTAACTCACAACTGTCTGATAATGGTTGACAGCTTGACGTTTATCCAAAACTTCAAACCTGACAC
The DNA here is from genome assembly GCA_025490895.1 of Thaumatotibia leucotreta. Classification (NCBI taxonomy): domain Eukaryota; kingdom Metazoa; phylum Arthropoda; class Insecta; order Lepidoptera; family Tortricidae; genus Thaumatotibia; species Thaumatotibia leucotreta. Next base: position 29,519 of record JALPQI010015918.1, on the reverse strand, counting down.
TATCGTTCTGGAACCATCCAACTTTAATACGCGATTAATTTGAAGTTCTGTGAGAGGTTGAATTTGGAGACCTTTTAAAAGGACTATTGGGCGTCTATAAGTTGAATGTGGTAAAATGTTTGGGCCGGAACCACTAGTCAATCGGAGACCTTTAGGAAGGTCTTTGGGCGGCAGGAGGTGCTTATGCACAAATTTAAATAACAAAATCTTGCATTGCGCTGAAAAACTCGCAATGAACGATCCCTTTATGCATTTATTTTAAATCAAAAGTAAATATAAAAAATTACCTTTACCTTTCTGCAATAAACAGTTTATGCACAAATTTAAATAACAAAATCTTGCATTGCGCTGAAAAACTCGCAATGAACGATCCCTTTATGCATTTATTTTAAATCAAAAGTAAATATAAAAAATTACCTTTACCTTTCTGCAATAAACAGTTTTTTTCATAAAATGAGGGTTTTTGTTTGATGATGGCAATACTATTTATTCCTAACGTCAGCGTCTTCAGTAGTGCCAACCATGTGCCAACCGCATCCACACAGTTGTCATTGTCAAAAAAAGGCAAAATGGCCGAAAGAAAGGAATAAAGACTCCTTCGATTTATAAAGTTATTTTAATTTTCATTCTGCATTTGGGTCAATAAATAAGTGCCGAAAATGAGGGAAATAAATATCAATATAGAAGGTTACAATGTGAACGGCATATGCGTCGGTTGCTTGAACTACAATCGAAATATGTTTTATTGTGATCAAATAAAAGAATGCTTCAAATTACTTGGAGATATCGATGTAAGTAATGTTTGTCACATATTTTGGTGTTGAAATAGCTTTATTCAGTAAAAAGCTTAATGCTTACAAGTTCGTAGCATATTTTTTACTTAAATTAATCTTATTAGCAATGTAAACAATGTCTGGAACAGGAATCCTAGGACCGGCCATCTTACAAAAAATGTTATTACGCTTAACTTATTCCTCAATTTTCTTCTGAAAGTGCATTTTAATATTGCGTATTATTAAATAGGTGTGTAAAATGTGCTTAAATATGAATATTAGGTATATTGATATCTAAATACGTATGTATATCAATGTTTGTACGTTATTCCATTATCATCAGGGACAAATTGGGAAAATCATTATAATTAACACAAATTAATTTTGACTATGTTTTAACAGTTTCGTAATGTTTTTCATATGTAGGTATACATTTATTATGTAGTAAAGGATGATTAATTTCTCAAAAATTTTATTTGACTGCTTGGTTTCTGAATCTAAAAAGTAAATTTAGAGTTCCGGAATCGAATCCTGGTAAAAACACTAAACTAATTATTTGTCTTCATAGGTGTATGCTTCTGTTGTTATGTATTCATATTGTGGGCCTTATTAACACTTATTGCAGGATTATGCTCTGTTGTTGTATATTCCTTTTGAGTGAGTAACTGCTAAATACTTTCAGTTGGTATACCTAACAACATCTTCGTTTAAATTGCTTTTGTTAAAAAGTTACTTAAAAAAAATCAAAAAAGTTAATAAGATTTGATTAAAATGTTAATTGATACTTGTTGAACTTTCTTTAGCTTTGTTAAATACAAAAGAAGTTTGATACAACCAATTTCTATTGCTTATTGTTTTTTTGCGTGTCCCTCAGCCCACTTCTGGGCAACGGCCTCACCTTTCATTTTACATTCCGTCTTGTCGTTGGCAATTCATCCTGTCATTCTTTGCAAAATGAATCCATGACACCCCGCAATCTGTTTCGGTCTGCCTCTGCTCTGTTGGCAATTGTTTGAGATCTAGTCAGCAAGTGATTTGGTCCACTTCTTTAAAACAAATATTATTATTATTTCATTTATATGCGAGCAGCTATTCAGCTGATGAGTCTATGTCATAGTGTCCATGATTATACAGTTCAAAGTAACACTCTAAGTGACGTCTCATGTCAGTCTCACTGTAAGTAAACAATAACACTACACCGTGTTTTTATTGATTTCCGTTAAATTGGACAGGTTACTTGGTACATTAATAGAAATTGCCTGCTACATATATCGGCTTTTGTTAATTTCGAAAAAATTTTTTTTTTGTTTCCATACATTCATACATAATAATTGTAATGGCAAGTGTGAGAGAATCTTAAGAATAAGTTCACAGGCGACTGACTGCTGCTGACGGCATATGTCAAAATAAGTAACTATAGGATGTAATAAAGGTTGCAATACACTTGTTCAGTCATTAAACTTATTTTTTTAATAACTCAATAACAGTAAGAGTTAAGACACTAGTTTCTTAGAAATTGATTATTTTAAATAAGCTTCCCTTTAATTTAACGGAAATCAATGAAAACACAGTGTATATGTTCTCCTCTCATTCTCCTGGCTTTGACATTAAATTGTGTCATTCCAGGTACCTGATGGTCTACAAATCCAGGTATGCTGGGAGTGCCTTGCCTCCGTCCAAGCAGCACTCCGTTTCAGGAGTCTCATCGTCAGCTCCTACAATGTTCTCATTGATTACTCTAGAAAGGTAAGCTATTGAAAAAGAACGATAGGAAAGACTTTCTTTGGTGGTGTATCAAAACCAGTATTAAAACTGTCAGTACTCTTAGCAATCTTGTAGATATGTCATTATTGATTTAGAACTGAAATATAGTCAAGAGATAAAGTCTCACTTTATATCTCTTGTTATTTTTATTATATCTCAATTTATTCAAAATTACATTAAAGTTTTTTAATGCATGTTAGTTGTAAGATACTAGATACCTATGATTATTTTAAAAAACAAGTCCCGCCAAGTTTCTTATCGGATCTTCTCTCGTATCAGCGGTATAGAGTTAGAACCGGAAGTTTTGATTGTGTAACTGAATAATGATCATTCACAAGGATCGGACAAACGCCCGTCATTTTGAAAACATAACCCTGTTCCGTATGATAGAGACTTCCTTATCTTATGATGTTAACATATTTTATTAATTTAAGATTTTTATTTAAGATATTTTTATATGTTCGTATGAACACAAAGTATATATTTAGGAGATCTTAAGTATTATATTGATTTAAACTTTCACGATTATCACTCATATTTTAAAGACAAACGGGTCTTAATCGCGTAAACTTAAGTTTAATTATATCCTGACGTTTCGGGCATGATGTTACACCCGTGGTCGCAGGCAGACTGGCGAGAGAATGTATCAACACCTTCGAGCTGCGCGGGTTTTTCGAACTACCCGCACTTGATCTTGATTATTCACTTCTAGGCTAGGGTTGTCACTAGGCCTACACACAACACTCACAACATCCAATGGCTTTAAAATGGATGTTTCACCACGCTTACATTTGTAAATCACGGGATTCCACGCGGATGAGATTCCTTGCCCCTCATTTTGATTAAAATTCCGATGTTTCTTAATTTCAATAGCTTCGCGTACTTTTCGGCTATGATGTATACGCTCGGTTGAGAGGACTTTCGGGTTATGGAGCTCAATCCAGTGGTTAGGTCCGGACTCCAACAAATGCTCGGCCACAGCAGACTTATTCGTTTGACGCTTTTTAACAGCCGTGATATGTTCCTTGGCCCTTTCCGCTATGGTGCGTTTGGTTTCCCCAATATAGGAAGTACCACAGCTACAATCGATTTTATAAACGCCCGGTGTGTGGTAAGGTAAAACATCCTTAGGCGACCTTAGATGCCCTGCCACCTTTGATAACGGCATGTAAACGGTTGGTATGGAATACTTATTCAAAAGCGTACCTATTTTGTCCGTTACACCCCTGACATAAGGCAAAAATGCTGGTCGCCTTGCAACATCTGGATGTTTCTTCCTCGGTGTTCGTCTGGGTTGCCGTCTGTTCATTATGTAGCCATTTCTCTTCAGAACCTCCTGAACGTGCGACATCTCAATTTCTAGAAATTCAGGGTCACAAAGGTCATGTGCTCTGTTCTTCAGAGAATTAACCACGGACTGAAGCTGCCGGGGGTGGTGGTGAGACAGAGCGTTCAAATACCTGTCTGTGTGTGTGGGCTTCCTATAGACAGTGTGCGCCAAAGAACCATCATCTCGACCTATCACCTTTACGTCCAGAAAAGGCAAACTGCGCTCCGATTCCAATTCATATGTGAATCTGACTTTAGTATGAATGGAATTGAGATACTGGAGTAATTGCTCAACTTCATGCTTGCCACCTCTCATAACGCAGAAGACATCATCGACATATCGCTTCCATAATTTCACTGCCCATGGTTGCAGATCTATGCTGGCCTCGAAATGCTCCATCCAGATATTTGCTAAAACCGGTGCCACAGGGCTACCCATAGCAACTCCGTCGATCTGGAGATAATACCCCCCTCGATATAAAAAGTAGCTTCCTTCTAAACAATTCCGGAGCAAAACCATGACAGAACTCACTATCCCATTGTCAGCTAGCCTCTTTCGAACTACTTCTAGACACTCTTTAACCGAGACATTGGTGAAAAGTGACTCAACATCGAAACTCACCATTAAGTCTCCTGGTTCCAACGTTATGTCCTTAAGAATGTCTATGAAGTGACGGGAATCCTTCACGAAAGACGACGTGTTTCCCACAAGCGGCTGCAGCACCGACGCAACATGCTTTGCCAGATCATAAGTAGGTGAGGCGATTTGACTTTTTGCAATTGGTCGCAAAGGCACGTTTGGTTTGTGTACTTTCGGTAACCCGTACAATTTCGGTGGTTGCACTGTTTTAGGCTTGTACAAGCGGTTAAAGACGTCTTCCTGAAATAACACCTCATGGTCCCTGATGACAGCCCTAATCCGACGCGTAACTCTGGCAGTGGGATCATATGAGACAGACTTATAGACGCTAGTGTCACTCAATAAAACCCGAATCTTAGCGTCATAGTCGATTGAGTCCATGACCACAGTGGCGTTCCCTTTGTCAGCCTTCAGAACCAGTATATTCTCATTCGCTTTCAAGTTCCTCAGGGCTGATCGCTCATCTGCAGTGTCAGCCTTCAGAACCAGTATATTCTCATTCGCTTTCAAGTTCCTCAGGGCTGATCGCTCATCTGCAGGAACATAGCCTTCCGCAAAATAACCGCAACATCCTGTCTAAGAACCTCGGCATCGCTAGACGGAACCCTGTTACGCATTATTGCCTCCTCAACACTACAGATCGCGGTCTCATATGGAATCCGCTTGGGTGTCAAAGCGAAATTCAACCGTTTTTGAAGTATACTGACGGTCGCTTTTTCAATGACAGTGGTCGATAAATTAATCACCGTGGAGGTGACTTTATCACGACGATTTCAGGATATAATTAAACGTAAGTTTACGCGATTAAGACCCGTTTGTCTTTAAAATATGATCTTAAGTATTTCCTAGATACTTACTTGTGCTCAACATAATTGTTCGAAACGTCGTTACAACGTTAATTAATATACACGATGTATTTCGTTTTATTTCATGAGTAACTATCGCGGTAACCAAAGAAGATAATTACACACTCATGAGCTAAAAATTCAATATAAAAAATTCTGAGTCGTTTATTTGTCATAAATTCACAATCAGGTTACATACAAGTAAGAAGGAGTTGGGATCTCCTAAAGAGATACTTTGTGATAGTGTTATTAAAAAAATATCTTATAAAATAAAATATGCAAACATCATAAGATAAGGAAGTCTCTATTGTACGGAACAGGGTTATTTTTTCGAAATGACGGGCGTTTGTCCGATCCTTGATCATTCAGCAGAGTCTGTTGCCATTCATACTTGAATAAAGAATAATTTGATTTTAACTTCCAGCACACATTCCTCAACGCCCCGTCAGACCTGTCCATCCATGCCCGGCAAAGACTGGTAGTTACCGAGCCTGAGGTCTCCGAGCTCCTTAATCAGGTGGAAATAGAAGTGGACGTCAGTGTGGTTAAAGAGGAAACCAAAGAAGAGACTGCAGGTGAGACTTAGCAATATTTGCGTGCCCATATAAGGTGTTTCCAAATTACTCAAATTAGTTACCAATAGCTTAGCGTATGGGCAGGCCACATTTCACGCAGAGCAGATGGTCGATAGGGTCGAAAAGTGCTCGAGTGGAGACCACGGCTAGGCAAACGCAGCGTAGGACACGTCCACCCACAAGATGGACAGACGACCTTATGAAGGTCGCCGGGACACGCTGGATGTAGGTCGCATCTAACCGGTACATGTGGTTGTGGAGGTCCAGAGGGGGAGCCTATGTTCAGCAGTGGACGTCTTATGGCTGAGATGATGATGACCTTAGCGTATGCATGTGTTTATGATAAGTAGACCCCGGATTGTTGTTGCAGTGACGTCACAATAGGGTGATTTGGAGAGTAAATGGAATGGCAGAACAAAATGATATATAAATTATAAAATAAGATAGTTAACTTATCTTATCTTATAATTTATGTATCATTTTGTATACCAATCAATTGTCAATTGAAAAAAAACTACAATTTTATGACATGATAATTATATTATATTATATTAAATGTTAATTCTATTATTTTAGCAAAATAGTGTAATTTACTCATCAGTTTCCTAATTTTTCTGCGTTATAAATCGATTTTTAACGTGAGAAAAGTCAAGTTTTTAAGCATTAAAAAGTATTTTAGCCCTTATTTTCTTTTTTTTACAGAGGAAACTGAAACAATAAAATCAGAGACTGAATTCTTCGATAACACAGACTTCTCACTAGACGCTCCCGACCAGGTGTCTTCAGAAGATGAGCAGCTTTCGAAACTGAAGCGGAAAAAGGACAGAAAGATTAAGAAGGTGAAGAAACAGAAAGAAGAAAGAGAGAAGGTACCGAGAACGAGAACTGTTAAGGTGAAGACATTTAAGACTGATGTAAGTACTGTTACAATTTGTTTAACCACAGAATATGAACATTAAAATAAAAAATAAATATCTGGGGACATCTTACACAAATCGACCCAGTCCCACGGTAAGCTCAATTAAAGCTTGTGATGTGGGTACTAAGCGACGATATATACATATAATAGATAGATACATATAGATACTTAAATATGCACATACATAGACAGCCATGACCAAGGAACAAATATTTGTGATAAATAAATACACAAATAATGCCCTCGCCGGGATACGATCCCGGAACCTCCAGCTTCGTAGGCAAGGTCACTACCAACTAGGCTACGGAGGCTGACAAACACATTGACATTGATCTATTTAAGGGTAGGCCCCCTATTTCACGTTGACAGGTGCTACAATTGTAAATGTACTATTTCTCCAATCGCGGGCGTCTATAGGCTACAATTACCGCTTACCATCGGACAAGCTGTGTGTTTTTTGCCATCAACATAAAATGTAGTACGGGAACTTTAATAAATCAGACTTAACCTAATGTGTCTTTATTAAACCTATCAATCTGATACCTATGTATGCATATTTATTGATATGTTATGAAAAGAGCGTACTCCCACCTTAAAGGCCGGCAACGCATTTGCGACGCCTCTGGTGTTGCGGGTGTCCATGGGCGACGTTAATCGCTTTCCATCAGGCGATTCGTCTGCTCGTTTGCCACCTATAGCATAAAAAAAAATGTACATAGGTATTTAATTTGTCGTGAACACTTTCTTTCTAAAGTTTCTAAAGTTATAATTTATCTACTCAGGAAATAAAAACGGAGAAGGACCAGCAACGCACTCTCCGTAAACTCAAGAACCTGCCGACGGATCTGGTGGAGTTATACACCATGACTGAAGAAGAAATGTGGGAGGTACGTTTCTAGGGCTCCATCAATAGTCCTTGTAAAAATGTTTTCTGCCCTCCGGCCGGCAAACAGCACCTTTCCGGCCGCTGCGCTAAACTAAGTTGCCGCCTGCCGGCTCCGTTGAGCAGAAGAATAGTACATTACTATAGAGGACGGGAAACGAAAGGTTACAGGCCAAGTAGATATATCTGGCCGAAGGAATTGAGGCCAGATAGGGATACGCGGCCTGTAACATTGTTTCTCGTCAAGATTTGTATAGTGCTTTTCTCAAACTTGCAATGAAATAAAAAAACGAAAGTGATTTTCACAGTACACAAATAAATAAGTCAAAGAACGAAACGAATCTACAAAATAATAAAAAAAAACAACTTTTTTTTACGGTGAAATGTCAACATGTTCTGTTACTTTACAAGTTACTTCCGGTATTTAACTTTTTAAAGCAGGTTCCTTTCGGTACTTTGCAGTCCTAAGACTGTAAGTAACGTGCTTTAAAAAATAAAATACCGGAAATAACTTGCAAAGTGACTGAACATCTTGGTATTTCACTGTAAACAACATACAACTATGTCAATGTCACTGGGTAAAAGCTTAACGGAAAGCCTACAGTAAGCAGTGGATGTCATTCGTCTGATATGTGATGAATTTAAGTGATCGTTATCAACGTGCGCTTTCCGTGGCAATACGTATGGTTGACAGAAAAGGTAACAATTATGATAATTCTACATCGTATATTACTTGAAAATAAAATAGTACCTACTCAGTACTCACCTAAGTATACACACAAATCTTTATCCTACGTAATAAAGAAAAAAATGTAATGAAATTAATATTATGTCATATAATAGTCCTTTAAATGACATTTTGTGAAGCCCGTATTTTAATAAAAATGAATATTGAAGTAACTATTTCAAGTGGAGTAAGATCAGAGTTATGTAATGGATTTTTCAATTTGACGTGAACGCTTGACAGTCGAATATGAAATGTATTTTAGTCGATTAACAAGCATAATTTTGAATAAATGATTAAAAGTTATGTAGGTAATTCATTATTATAATTAAAATGACTGAAATAAAACTATGAAAATGGATAAACTCGCGTATACTAACTTTAACTTCATTCCGACGTTTCGTCATCCGGATCGTCAGTCATCCGCAGGCCACGAACCCTGTAATGCCACGGCCACGAGATTGGTCTAAGGCGACCGGCTTAGAGGAAAACCATACGTGCGAGAGGGAGTACCCATATCGGCATCCCGCTCCAACTCATGGATTCGCTCGCCGCTGGTCGCCTTAGATCAATGTTGTGGCCGGGCTACGAACAAATAAAACATGGAAGCCGCACGCCATAGTAAATTGCCTTTCAAAAACGGTCCTGAATTTTAGTTGACAAATGTCACGCCCACTTTAATGCATCACGGCAAAGAATTTCAATGTCAACCCTATAAAAACTTAAACCGCCATTTAAAAATATGTAGTTGTGATTGGTGCATCAAACTTTTGATTGGCTATATTATATAAGCATTTGTCATAGGTGTTGCGCCGAAATATGCGCGGTGTTAAGAAAAGCGCTATGTCCTGCCCATCTTGGCACAATTGAACAATTGATTTTGGGGGCATTTTTGAGGGGGAATGTTATATACGAGTATGGTCGCAGTGGCCGGGCCTTAAAGTGTTCGAAACGTCGGAATGAAGTTAAAGTTTGTTAATATACGCGACTTTATCCGTTTTCATAGTTTTATTTAATGTGTAATCCTCGCGGTAGGTAACCGAAGAAAATATTAAAATTACTGTAATATTTGAGATATTAATAATTCATAAAATACCTCTGTATTTGATTTTTCTGTCAACCATACTTTGCCACCAATATGGCACGTTGATAACGATCACTAGCTGATGATATAACACATAATCGAATGGAATTATCCTCAGGTGCGCGCAGAGGACGTGAGCAGTGCGGAATTCTGTGCACTCAAGTACAAGTGTTCAGATTGCGTCATCGGGTTTAATTCAGAAAAGCTCATGTTGGATCACATGAACGGGAAGCATACACCGGTGAGCTATTCTAAAGTATTTAAAAATACTGTATTTCATCCTATTACTGGAAATACCAGAATCTAAAGTATTTAAAAATACTGTATTTCATCCTATTACTGGAAATACAAGAATCTAAAGTATTCAAAAATACTGTATTTCGTCCTATTACTGGAAATACAAGAATCTAAAGTATTCAAAATTACTGTATTTCGTCCTATTACTGGAAATACCAGAATCTAAAGTATTCAAAAATACTGTATTTCGTCCTATTACTGGAAATACCAGAATCTAAAGTATTTAAAAATACTGTATTTCGTCCTATTACTGGAAATACCAGTATCTAAACTATTCAAAAATACTGTATTTCGTCCTATTACTGGAAATACCAGAATCTAAAGTATTCAAAAATACTGTATTTCGTCCTATTACTGGAAATACCAGAATCTAAAGTATTCAAAAATACTGTATTTCGTCCTATTACTGGAAATACCAGAATCTAAAGTATTCAAAAATACTGTATTTCGTCCTATTACTGGAAATACCAGCTATCTGCACAAATCAAGTATCGGCAGAATCAATTCGTGAAATAACACAATAGGCATGATGACTGGCAAGTCAAATCAGCATCTTTTTTCGAACTGTCAAAACGATCGTTCACCACTATGGAATTTTATATGAATGACGTCACGTTTCAGTACTGCTTAATGACCTACACTTTTAAGTTCTTTTCATTTTATTAAATAGAAGTTCTGTACAATAATTACTGCAATCTGCATCTTAGTAATAATATTCATGTATTGTGTCGTGCATGATGTTAAATAATTTATTTTAACTACAGTCATCATCCCTATTAGATTAATATGCACGTAAATCTCAACCTTACAACTACCACGGCTATACATACATATGATACATATGGATGAGCGGTGCCCCTTAGCACAGATAATTATTTACTTAAAACGGGGTTACCAGTGTATTGCAAACTAGCACTATAAGTTAACGAATAAATCATTTTTCTTTTTTCATGTCCCGAATATTCGGCATTTTATTGGCGACTAGTCGGCCCATCCCTAATATATATATTTTCGAAAATTAAACACTTTCTATACAAAATCAAGCTCTATAATCAAGTTTTTCACAAATAAGTCAGGATATTAGCACGAATTACACAAAAGATACGAATTAGCTAACCTTCTGTGACCGCGTTACTTCTCAGAATGCCCAAGCGAGCCGCGTTCCCGCTCAAAGTGACAGGACTTGACAGGAGCTGTCAGTCATGCACTTATGGCGCAAATACACAGTTAAGGCGTGATGCGACTGGATCCGATAATATACACGGTGTTCGTGAGCATTCCGAAAGATTTTATTGCTAAATTTCATATTATATGCAATTTCCTGGATTCGGCTTGGTTCCAGAGATAATTGACCTTTTTTCGCTTTTTTCGAAATAAGTTTTTCGAAGTAAACTCGTCATAAAACTTCTTTTTCATTACAATGCTACCACAATGTGTTCTAATATTACCACATCTTTTGCCTGACAATCAAAAAATAAGAATAGACTTAAAACCTGTCACTATAAAAAAATAATTTAAATACAGATGGTGCATTTTTTAGGCACTAGTGCGAGAAGTGTGTCATTTTACGTCAGGTTCAAAACTTCGGAGGGCCATCTGCACTAAAAGCGTCGTACGAGACACGTGCAAAAACGAAATTCGTAACTCGTGTCGATTTAAAACACTCCCTGTCGGTCGTGTTTTAAAACATCGCCACTCGTTTCAAATTTCATGTTTTTCGCACTTGTGTCGTAATATACTATTTTAACAAATTGTTGTTATGATAAATAAAAAGTATTGAAAATGTGAAAAAGTATTCAAAAAGTCTAAAAACGAAAAATATATAATTTTTTTGTGGAATTTGATTTTATGTCTCATAATATTTTTTGTTTATTTTGATGTCTAGAATGCATAGTTAAAATCTTTCGCAATGCTCGCGAGCACCGTGTATATACAGTCGAACTGAGACAGTAGGAAGTTGGAAGTAGTGAAGTCGGTTCATAATCCACGTTTCCTTCTAGAAAAACCCCTCCAGCCAGCAATGCGACGTCTGCCTCTCCTACTTCCTGACCCCCGACAACGTGCACAACCACCGCTCGTTACACCACGCGGCATACAGATGCGTCGCATGCGGCGCACGCACCGCACTCAAGCGGCGCATGCTCGCGCACGCACGCACACACAGGGAGCAACCTGTCACGTGCCACACATGCGGGGAGCGGTTCAGGTACCAGTCAATGATATATAAGTAAAGATACGTTATACTCTAACAAAATGAGCGAAATAAATACTTCACATCATATATACACCTACAATTTATTGACAGTTGACATACACCTATCTTCATACTTCAAAATGCGTAAAAGAGATGGCAAAATACATATACTCGTATTTAATAAATAAAAAAGAGACAACTAGCATTTGACAATTGCGCGTGCATTCTTAAGGTTGTTATTGATAAACATTGTTTTATCTCTGTTACTCTTGATCTTAAACAGCATAAGCTTGTCTTTTTCTCGAAGTCTTTCAAAAACGTCAAAATGGCGTCCTATTTATTTTCAATAAATAGTAAAATTGAAAAAAATATATAATTCAGTTTAATTGCGCATGATGTTTGATGTTAAGGGCATTTTTGCATTTTATTTCGTAGTTTTCACTATTGTATAACATAAAATGACATTTTAGGGCGCAGTTCATGTGATTTGCGAGAACTCGGCAGTGGTACACACCTCACGGTGGTCTGAGTAGAACTAAGAGCGATTGTTAGAATTATCACAATCTGCGCGCTTCAATTTTAGACCCGGTGTAGGTACCATATCTTTACTTATTATATCATTGGTACCTGTAGTACCAGTAGCATCGCACAGGGAGCAGCCTGTCACGTGACTCACCTGCGGGGAGCGGTTCAGGTACCTGTAGTACCAGTAGCACCGCACAGGACAGGGAGCGGTTCAGGTACCTGTAGTACCAGTAGCACCGCACAGGGAGCAGCCTGTCACGTGGCACACCTGCGGGGAGCGGTTCAGGTACCTGTAGTACCAGTAGCACCGCACAGGGAGCAGCCTGTCACGTGGCACACCTGCGGGGAGCGGTTCAGGTACCTGTAGTACCAGTAGCACCGCACAGGGAGCAGCCTGTCACGTGGCACACCTGCGGGGAGCGGTTCAGGTACCTGTAGTACCAGTAGCACCGCACAGGGAGCAGCCTGTCACGTGGCACACCTGCGGGGAGCGGTTCAGGTACCTGTAGTACCAGTAGCACCGCACAGGGAGCAGCCTGTCACGTGCCACACCTGCGGGGAGCGGTTCAGGTACCTGTAGTACCAGTAGCACCGCACAGGGGGCAGCCTGTCACGTGACACACCTGCGGGGAGCGGTTCAGGTACCTGTAGTACCAGTAGCACCGCACAGGGAGCAGTCTGTCACGTGACACACCTGCGGGGAGCGGTTCAGGTACCTGTAGTACCAGTAGCACCGCACAGGGAGCAGCCTGTCACGTGCCACACCTGCGGGGAGCGGTTCAGGTACCTGTAGTACCAGTAGCACCGCACAGGGGGCAGCCTGTCACGTGACACACCTGCGGGGAGCGGTTCAGGTACCTGTAGTACCAGTAGCACCGCACAGGGAGCAGTCTGTCACGTGACACACCTGCGGGGAGCGGTTCAGGTACCTGTAGTACCAGTAGCACCGCACAGGGAGCTGCCTGTCACGTGACACACCTGCGGGGAGCGGTTCAGGTACCTGTAGTACCAGTAGCACCGCACAGGCAGCAGCCTGTCACGTGCCTCACCTGCGGGGAGCGGTTCAGGTACCTGTAGTACCAGTAGCACCGCACAGGGAGCCTGTCACGTGCCACACCTGCGGGGAGCGGTTCAGGTACCTGTAGTACCAGTAGCACCGCACAGGGAGCGGTTCAGGTACCTGTAGTACCAGTAGCACCGCACAGACAGCCTGTCACGTGACACACCTGCGGGGAGCGGTTCAGGTACCTGTAGTACCAGTAGCACCGCACAGGACGGAGCGGTTCAGGTACCTGTAGTACCAGTAGCACCGCACAGACAGCCTGTCACGTGACACACCTGCGGGGAGCGGTTCAGGTACCTGTAGTACCAGTAGCACCGCACAGGACGGAGCGGTTCAGGTACCTGTAGTACCAGTAGCACCGCACAGACAGCCTGTCACGTGACACACCTGCGGGGAGCGGTTCAGGTACCTGTAGTACCAGTAGCACCGCACAGGACGGAGCGGTTCAGGTACCTGTAGTACCAGTAGCACCGCACAGACAGCCTGTCACGTGACACACCTGCGGGGAGCGGTTCAGGTACCTGTAGTACCAGTAGCACCGCACAGGACGGAGCGGTTCAGGTACCTGTAGTACCAGTAGCACCGCACAGACAGCCTGTCACGTGACACACCTGCGGGGAGCGGTTCAGGTACCTGTAGTACCAGTAGCACCGCACAGGACGGAGCGGTTCAGGTACCTGTAGTACCAGTAGCACCGCACAGACAGCCTGTCACGTGACACACCTGCGGGGAGCGGTTCAGGTACCTGTAGTACCAGTAGCACCGCACAGGACGGAGCGGTTCAGGTACCTGTAGTACCAGTAGCACCGCACAGCACTGTTATTCACTAAGGAAACCGCCTTGCTGTCAGCGCTGTGTCAGCACTGCGGCAGCGTCGAGCCTAAAAATGGTATTCACTAATGTACTTTAAACGACACTAGCGCTCGGCGACGAATGCGGCGTGAGCTGGAACTACATTGCGTCGAGAGTTTGACGTTTAATGTATGAACTTCGACCCCGAAATAACACATTTTACTCTACCACTTGGTTGACCTGTTTAAGAACCTGACCCTGTACCAAAATGCAAATTTCTAGTATAACGGCCACTGAACTATGCTGCGGACAGACAGACGAACATGGCAAAACTATAAGGTTTCTACTGTTCCTAGTTTACTACGGAACAGAGATGGGCATTATTCGAATAATTCTTTATCGGAATAATTATCGAACAAACAATAATTCACATATTCTTAATTCGCGAATAATTTATTCGTGGATGATTTATTCACGAATGAATCATCCGCGAATAAATCATCCACGGATGAATTATTCTGCTGGTTTTGTGTGTGATGATGTGTAGCACGTGGTTTCTTAAAGTGTTAGTATTAGTATAATAGCTCATCGAATCTATTGCGTAGTTTTAAAGATCTGACCATACATATGGACAGACAGACTGCAGAAAGTAACTTTTTAGTTATTATTCGTGCAAATTCATTCGTCGAATAAATTATCTGCGAATAAGTTATTCCACAATTTCATTCGTCATCCGCGGTGATTTTTTTATTCTTATTCGTTATTCGTCATTCGAATAAATCTTGCCCATCTTTGCTATGGAACCCTTTTATTTTTTTTTAGTACAGATGGTGCCTTTTTAGGCTCATTAGAGAAGTGTGTCATTTTACGTCATGTCTAAAACTTCGGAGGGCCATGTGCACTAAAAAACGTCATACGAGACACGTGCAAAAACGAAATTCGTAACTCGTGTCGATTTAAAACACTCCCTATCGGTAGTGTTTTAAAACTTGTTTCGAAATTCATGTTTTTCGCACTTGTGTCGTATTGTACTATTTTGTATCATTTTCAGTACAAAATCCAAGCTCTCTTACCACCGCGGCGTTTGCAACCAGGAGCGGCCGCAGTGCGACTGCTGTGGCAAGGTGTTCGCCAACAAGATGACTCTCAAGTACCATCTCAAGTTAGTACATATACATAAAGGTGCATGCAGACCAAAAGAGCATTCGCTGTTTTATCCCCCTACTCTACGAAATTTGATCGTTACACGAAACGTGATTCGTTGAGAGTGGGGGATAGAACAGCGAATGCTCTTTTGGTCTGCATGCACCTTAATACTAAACTTAGTTTAAGTATCTACCTATGTGGATTGGATTGTATCATGTTAGCGATAATTATTTGTGTATGTATGCCGTGTTTGCCTGTAATTGGGTGAATACTCGAGTAATTTACATAGTTTCCGTATCAATAAGTATCAATGTATTTCACCTGTTGGCAAACCTCAATAAATAAAATAAAATCAAAATAAATACGACCCCGGAATTTTGCCTCGAAATAAGTTTATTTTACTAAAAATTCCCACGTTGTCGCTTTTTGAGTACATAAATGGGTAAAATCATTTTCGTTGTCTTATTTTGTGTCCCTAAAAAACGTGACACAGTTGTGATTTTTGTATGAGATGATGTTTTGTTTCAAATTTTTGATGTATGGATTAAAATGTAGCGTGAAAAAGAAATACAAGTGCACCGCATTTTTTTATATACTGAGTCGAGATAGCAACTAGAAGCGTGAAAGAGTGACATGACATGTTTGATTTCTGTTGGTCTGTGAGGACAGTCCCGATACAAATTTGCCCATGGTTCTTTGCACAATTAAACATGCGAGAAATTGGTCACTTTCATAAATCTTGCATGGAATTGCCCTAATGATGATGATACTTATGAATTATATTTTTCTATAGGATTTTGCCTCAAAACAAAGAAGATAAGCCGAAAGAGAAACTGTTCCTCACATGTAAGGATTGCGGAAAGGTGTTCCCCTCTAAGAAGAGTTATAGAGCGCATGTGTAAGTACCATTTATAATTTAATTTGACATTCTCTGATAGTTTAAAAGTTTGACAGGTGTTACCATATTGAAATACAGTTAGTGTTGCCAGTAAGTTCAATCTTATCTATGTTTGTAATGTCTAGAGAGCGGATTTCAGGTAGCGATCTAAAGATTACGAGTAATGTGGATATGACTGTCATAAATTTATTTCTACACACAAAAATGTATTGGGGCCATAAAAGTAAAACTTTGTATCGATGCTTTTGTGAATATTAGGCAAAATTTATGATGGTTATAAATAAATAAATAATAAACAAAAAAATAAAACTATGAAAACGGATAAACTCGCGTATATTAACTAATTTTAACTTCATTCCGACGTTTCGAACACTTTACAGGGTTCGTGGTTAATATACCTACGCGAGTTTATCCGTTTTCGTAGTTTTATTTCATGAGTAATCCTCGCGGTAACCGAAGAAAATATTATGAACTAAAAAATGTTTAGTCAGTTTTTCCTAACTAGTGCGAAAAAGTAAACTTTGCGCACGCTTCACGTGCGTTAATTTCGTTTTGCCTTGTTCTAAATACTAGTGAACACACAAAGGATTGCTTATTAAATATTTTTTATTAAAAGAGTGTTACCTATATAAAATAGCAGCTAATTTTTTTTCTTTTTTTTTAAACCTTTTTAAAAAATTATTCGTTTTAATCTTTTTTTTTTTCATGACTGTCTGATCTATTTTTATTAAAGTAAACCATCATAACTTTTTCCATATTTTCGGGAGTTACGCGTTTCGGTCTTGGCTGAAAAATCCATTTCAGGTGTCTAGAAGACTTCTGTCTTTTTTCTGTAGAGGCTGTAACCTCCACAGAAATTGAGCATAACATAATTTCATAAAGTGATCAATAGTTAGAAAAAACACACACAATGTTGGGGTCGGTCACTAGTATATAAAACTAGTATGGATAAACGAGTTTATCGATATAGGAAATCTCTAGCTGCCAAGAAGTTTCGCCCCACGGAATCCGATGTCTGTTCCTCACAAACGAAGTCAATGCAATAATGGTACTCACTTACATTGCATTTTAAGCACACTCCGTCGAAAAATACATCTGCATCCATTTTTATTTAAAGGTAGTTTTATATTTTTAGGCAGTATTGATTGCGTACATGTATGTTAATGAAATGTATGTTTGTCCGTAGCGTAATCCACGATGGACTGACGTACCCATGTCCCATCTGTGGGAAGCTATTCCAATGGAAGAGGAACCTAGCGAGACACACTAGGAACCACAGGTAACAAATAATGACTAGGGTTAGGATTTTGGTGGCATTTATTGAACAGAGAACAGTAGAATCGTTGTTACAAATATTTTTAATTTAATAAATGATTAACTTATAAAATAATAATTTGTGTTCAGTTAGAGCTAAATTCATCCATGAATTTAAATTAAATGATATGAATTTTATTTTTAGCACCTAGAAAAATATTAAATTTCAATAAAAATTGTTGGTATTTGGGAAAATCTACTGATTTCATTTTCAAGGTTTCAGTTCTTCCAAAGCCCCTAAATATAATGTACTTAATAATCATATTAATCATGAACAATATTTAAAAGAATATTGAATCAGTTTGCCTGTCTAAACTGATATTAAATGTGAAAATAATTAAAACTTCAAATGGGTGAAAGCTGAGAGTTTAGGTAAATTTTTTTGATTGATTAATTATTCAATCAATCATTACAAATTTAAACAACCACTCCACCGTACTCTGTTCAGCTAATGCCATCAAAATTCCTAACTTTCATAATTTCTCAGACCTCGACTTGATGCCAACGGGACCATTTCATCTAGGTCTCATTTCTATAAGAGTTTTTGATACTTTTTCGGCCACTTTGGCGCGGTGAGATGGCAGCACTGTGCGTAAGGTCCAACGAACTGTCAAAATAAATACGCGCATTTAATTTTCAATATACTTTTACGTTTATTCATTATTTTAGGAATATTGATTACTATGATAAAATAGTACATAACGACACAAGTGCGAAAAACATGAAATTCGAAACGAGTGGCGATGTTTTAAATCGACAAGAGTTACGAATTTCGTTTTTGCACGCGTCTCGTACGACGTTTTTTTAGTACAGATGGCCCGCCGAAGTTTTGGACCTGACGTAAAATGACACCCTTCTCGCACTAGAGCCTAAAAAAAGCACCATCTGTACTAAAAAAATTGTTCCAAGTCAATTCTCATGAAATTAACAAATATAAAGAGACTTCCGCTTGTATTATTAGGTGTAATTTGTTATGCAATAGGCCCCTGGTGGCAGAAAAATATCGAAAACCGTTATTGTAATGTAACAGAGATCGCGACGCCGGCGCCACGCACGAATGCCGCGACTGCGGCAAGACATTCAGCTCTCGAGACTGCTACAACAACCACATGAAGCTTAGCAAGAGGCACGTGCACGAGGACGCCTATGTGTGAGTACTAGTGCTTACTTAAATATCCACTATTCTATTATTTCTCAGGTTCTTTGACAGGTACTTGGCTCGAATTTCACACATTTACGCGGTAGAAAGAGAGCGCACTTCAATGTGACATTTAGCGTTGCGCGGTGGGAATTAGAACTTAATAGTATCGTTGCAAGAGTCATTATTTCTTCAAACGGGTTTTTGGAGTTGATTTTCTGTACTTGTACTAATATGTATTCTGTGATTTTAATAGCGTTTCTTCTCATTTTACCATTTTGGGTCATTTAGTTTCCCAATGGGTCTTAAATAAATTTCAATATCGATACTATGATAAATTGTGAATCTCGTGTCTAATTTTTATTATTTTTATTAATTATTTCAAGTCTAACATTGTTGTAATCGTTACGGAAGGTCGCACTTTTTTGGGCGTGAACTATTGCATTAAGCATTATCTGAAGTTTTTTTTATTTATTTAGACGACTTTTAAGCGTATGCTTTTGGATATTAGATTTAGTTAAACGTAAAACTATTGTGTAAAACTGGATACTGATTTTACGATGGCTAGATAGAAAATATTAAAGTAGGCTAGTTGGTAATGACCCTGCCTACGAAGCTAGAGGCTCGAATCCCGGCGGGGGCATTATTAGTGTATTCATTTATCACAAATATTTGCATGGATGGGTAAGTAATGAAACGTATACGAACTAATGCTATATTATTCAGGATTAAATTTGTATAATTTTGGAACGTATAACGTACAATTGGTATAAATTACTTAATCTATAATATCATAACATATAATTTCATTTTGTATAATTTACTTTACATATAACATTGTTTACTATAACAATATATTGACATCATAATGAAATAATCGAATTCATGTAAGTTTAAATGTTTTGGGGTAGTTATATTTTCTGGTAGCAGTTTATTTATATGGGAGTCGCAGTTCTAACCTAACCTAACTTACTTTTCTGATGGCAGTAATTTCTGCGGGGATCGCAGTTCTAACCTAACCTAACCTACTTTTCTGGTAGCAGTAATTTCTGCCAGGTCGCAGCTCTAACCTAACCTACTTTTCTGGTATCAGTTTATATCAGAAAGGGTCGCAGTTCTAACCCAACCTAGCCTACTTTTCTGGAATCAGTTTATATTAGCGGGGGTCCTAGTTCTAACCAAACCTACTTTTCTGGTAGCAATTTATTTCTACATGAGTCGCAGTTCTAACCTAACCTAACCTACTTTTCTGGT
This sequence comes from Thaumatotibia leucotreta, assembly GCA_025490895.1. NCBI lineage: Eukaryota > Metazoa > Arthropoda > Insecta > Lepidoptera > Tortricidae > Thaumatotibia > Thaumatotibia leucotreta. The sequence goes on along the minus strand of JALPQI010015918.1, from coordinate 9,362 downwards.
GCCAGTTAATTTCCGTGGGGGTCGCTGTTCTAACCTAACTTAGCCTACTTTTTCTGGTTCTCTTTATTTACATAGTTATTTAAGGCGTTAATGTTTATTTTATTTTAACTTTTATTTGTTATGAAGATTATATAAAACACAATTAGTTAAAATGTCTGATATATGAAACGGTGGTATGTTTTATGTATGTTATATTATTTTTAGCTTATACTAATAGGAAATAAACATTTTGTGTATTAAACGATTTTATACGTTTTGAACATTTGTAAACTGAAATTATGCAATAAGTTTGTATTCATTTCGGTACGCACCCACTTTTCAATCCCTCTTACGACACCCGCGGGAAGAGTTGGGGTGGTGACAAAATGTATTCTTACTGCCGTCACCACACGGCCATTATATAAGTATGTGTTCTTATTTTTTTATGTGTTTGCAGCCACGAATGTTCGTACTGCGGTAAGAAATTCGCGACGAAATGGTGCATGGTGGACCACATCGACTGGGACCATCTGAAGCGAATCAAGTACCAGTGCAGCGTGTGTTTTAAGGTATGCCCTTGTTTGTAACTTATGTAAATTGTAACTGGGTCATTGTCAGATTTAGGTTATCGTCTTTTCGGTGGACATACCTAAAGTTAAGGAATTCCTGTACTAATTTTGGGATAAAACAATTAACGGTACAACTAGGTTCCCCGGTCTATAGCCCTATGCAATCAAATCGTAACATATACTTATAAAAGCTGTTAACTTTTGACCACCGAGTGGACAACTTTTGTTTTTCGGACTGACAATGACCCAACTGTATGTGAGTATTTTAGTGAAAAACCCCATTCTTAATAGGGATGATGACTGTAGTTAAAATAAATTATTTAACATTATGTACGACATAATACACGAAGAAATTATTACTAAGATGTAGATTGCAGTAATTTTTGTACAGAACTTATACAAGCCCCGATGCAGTGGAGTTCGTCTAGTTCGAAACAATTTTTACAAATTTTTGAATATTTTAAAAATGATCACATTATGCTAATGATAAATTGTATGAACGTTAGTCATGGTTAATGTAAGTACTACATTTCAAGAGACACAACAATCTGAAGTACGCTTTTGTTGTTTATTAAATCGATTTTAACAAACCAGTGTCTAAATTATATTTTCGTTCACCACCGTAATTCCGCGCTTATAAGCTTGAAGCAAAATTCGCAGTGCATCAGGTGTACCATGTCGTCTTTAATATTAATGGCGTTCTTTACATTCATTGATTATTTACAAAATTAAAAATTGTGGAAAAAATTAAAAAAATACCTCTCGTGAAATAGTTTTTTTTTATTCTGATTTATTAAGTCCAAATATTTTATACTCAAACAAACTACTTTAGTACTACTATTGAATAGTGAAGGTTTTGTCTCTAAACCTTTTCCCCCGGATGAACGGGATAATCTCGAAAAACTGTCTAACTGTACGAGAACATATGCATCGGGGCTTGTATTTAATAAATTGAAAAGAACTTAAAAGAGTAGGTCATTTGGCAGTTCTCAAACGTGACGTCACTTTTGAGTATTTCATATAAAATTCCATAGTGGTGATCGTTTTGACAGTTCGAAAAAAGATGCTGATTTGACTTGCCAGTCATCATGCCTATTGTTACTTGTAGCTTGAATGGGATGTTTCCTTAGTCACTTTCCGTATATACACTGTGATCGTGAGCATTCCGAAAGATTTTAATGCTGAATTCCTGAGCATATTTAGAGTATTTAATGTTATATAAAATTTAAAGTATCAGTAAACATCATAAAGTTAATATTATAAAGTCAACTTCTTTTTGTTTTATTTTTTCAATAAATATTTATTGTAGGATATTCTTACACAAATTGAGTAATTTTAACAGATTTGAATTGTTATATTTAGAGGTATTTTACTTAGTGGATATCAATGTAAATAAAGGTAAATTATCATTCTAAACTTATGATAAGGATGTAGATTAAGTTATGTATGTGACTGTACATAATTAAGCATTTAACATGAGTGTGGTTTTATAAAACGAGCCGTAGGCGAGTTCATCGAACTTATTGTGAAAAAGGCGCCTAGCTTTGTTATACCTGCATATACCCGAGAAAATTTACTGGTGGTTGCTAAGACCGAGTGGCCGAGCGGTGCAGGCATCAGTCTGAGCACGTGGGTTCGATTCACACTTCGGACGTTGGTGATCTTGGTCGTTTTTTCTTTGGTATATGACATCCAATATTTATAATTAATAAGAATGATTTACTTTAGAATTATAACTAACGTGAGACTCAAACATATTAATTGCTCGCAAGCTTGCTTGCTAGCAATTATCGACTTAAATTACGTGAGTAACCCGTGTGATAAATATTTAAATGATTTACTTTTTTGTCCAGGCGTTCAAAACGGCGAAGATCATGGTCGCACACATGAACAACATCCACGAGGGGAAGAAGAACCGAGAACCGGAGGGGGAGCACCTCTGCGAGATCTGCGGCAAGTCTTACAAGGTGACATATCAAGTCATTTTTAGGGTTCCGTAGCCAAAATGGCAAAAACGGAACCCTTATAATTTCGCCATATCCGTATGTCCGCAGCATAGCTCAGTGACCGTTAATACTAGAATCTGCAATTTGGTACAGGTATACATATTATATTAGGGTCAATCACTTTTTTTATGTCACTCGTTGCCATGGTTACGTTCTCCTGGGTCACCCTTAAAATCACAGATTAGCAACATTCAAATTGACAAAAGTTTGGATTTTTTGACAGTTATGTGGCCTTTCCAAGGTGGGTCATCAACTCATCATGATAGTAGACTGTGCATGATACTTTCTTCTAACAAACTATCCCACTGTTGTCCCCTGGGTGATGTGACAGAATAACAACAAATAAAAAGTGATTGACCCATTAATCACTCCAACGAAGTGGTAGAATAAAACAAAAACGGGTAAAGTTGGGACGATTTTTTTATTTTGCTGTAATCCTATGGTGGGCGTCGTTGGATAGGTATTTTGAAAATAATAAGGGTCCCGAACAAAAGTATTTTTCTAAAGTCAATATTTTCCGAGATAACCACACCAGAAAAAAAAAGTGCCACTTTCTAAATACAAAAAATTGAGATAAATCTACAAATAATACCCTCGCCGGGATTGGAACCCGGAATCTCCAGCTGCGTAGGCAGGGTCACTACCAACTAGGCTACGGAGGCTGACATTTACGCTTATTTATTTGTTACAGACGGTGAAGCGACTGAAAGGGCACGTATGGGCGATGCACACGAATCGCTCCACCACTAAGAGCTTCAAATGTAAGCTCTGTCCAGCTACGTTCACCTGGCAGACCTCCATCTACAAGCACGTTAAAATGATGCACGACAAACGACCTAAGGTACTGTACTCTAGGTGGTACACTGGGCAAGCGCGACAATAAAATGTTTCTCACTCTAGTTTCATTGCGAGTCTTTTGTTTTGCAATGGATTTTCCGAGCTCTGTATCTATCTATTATATCGTCGCTTATAGTACCCACATCACAAACCTTAATTGATCTTACCGTGGGACTAGGTTGATTTGTGTAAGATGTCCCAAGATATTTATTTATTTATTTACCTATATATTATTTCAGTAATTTCTTCAAAATATTGAATTTAGAATTAATTTTAGTCAGTTCTTGCCTCCTTATGCATTAAAAAATCCTGAAATGCTCTAGGGTGTACTGGGATAATTTCGAATGTCAAAAAACGTCGGAAAATTTCGAAAGCAGACACTTAAGACCATATAATTACGAGTTTTCATATAATATGTCGTGATCAATCGGTCAAAATGTATAATAAAAGACATTTTTTTTAGATTTCTTGATTGGCCCCATATTAAAAGTTATTCTGTTTAACCTACCAAATCACCCCGTTCAAGGTTTTCAGTGGCTCGTGGAACACCCTGTATACTATTGTAGTTTGTTGTAGTGTAACAAATGTATGTACATTTTGCGTTCACACTTAGAAACAAACTTTTGCTCTATTCCAACAGATCCGTCCGCTACCGGCCAAGAAACCAGAGTTTCCCGGCGCCGAGCTTATAGCCCGCGAGTACTTCCAACAGCCCGCCGGCATACCACACATTCCCCTACACAATATCGTGCAAAACATCTAACATAGCAGTGTTATTCACTAAGGAAACCGCCTTGCTGTCAGCGCTGTGTCAGCGCTGCGGCAGCGTCGAGCCTAAAAATGCTATTCACTAATGTACTTTAAACGACACTAGTGCTCGGCGACGAATGCGGCGTGAGCTGGAACTACACTGCGTCGAGAGTTTGACGTTTAATCTATGAACTTCGTATTCTCTAACGAAAAACAGCGACGAACTCGCCCACAACCTCGCTCACAGCCTCGATTCCTAATGTCAAATCAAACAGCTAGGATTTTAGACAAGGCTGTCTCGACATCGAGCTCGTTGACGAACGCAGCGTCGAATGTGTCAATAAGAGAATAGCATAGCTGGTCTCAGTAACTAATATTTGAGCAATTCTTTTTATTTTGCCACTTAAATGAAATATGAAATTTTAGGTAAATTTTATACTATTTCTACTCAAAATCACAAGCCGATTCCATTTCCGTCGAAAAAAAAGTGTCCCATGATTTTTTTTCCTATTGCGTTACTATTTTCCATACACCTTCTATGGCGATAACACAAGAGGATATTCGAAATATGTATGAAATTTTTGGGACAGTTTTTTTTTCGCCGGAAATGGAATCAGCTCGTGATTCTGAGCAAAAATAGTATAAAATTTACCCAAATTTTCATATTTCATTTTAGTGACAAAAATAAAAAGAATTGCTCATTTAGATTTGTGAGTCACATCCATGTGGGCGATTTTTTTTTCTGTCTGTTACTCGTATTACCATGGTTACGGTTGCCTGAGTCACGCTGGTTTTATGCAAAATTAGGCACTGGTCTCATCGCGAGCTACTAAGCTATGAACTAAGGGCTATAAACACGAACAAAAGATACGCACTCCCGTGTAAATAAAAGAGACACGGGAGTGCGTATCTTTTGTTCGTGTTTATAGCCGATAGTTCATAGCTTAGTAGCTCGCGGTGAGACCAGTGCCTTAATATGACACTTTATATGTAGAAATAAAATATAAAATGAAGAATATTTATGTTAAAACATTATTTTTTTACTATACAATAATATTGTAGCTTTACTCTATACATTGCCATAATAATGTAATTATATTTAACTATAAGGTTAAATTTAATATTGTGATTTTTATACAAAATAAAAGCAATACTGACTGAAAATATCAATGAAGGTTTTATTTTCCTGTGTTAACCTGGAAATACCCCATATTTTAAATTGTGTCATACTCACAGATTTAGATATTCAGTAGATGAAGTAAATAGCACAATTTGTATGGGAACCAAGCATGCCGACTTTTTAGCTGTCACTGAGACTTCACGGTCGGCATTTAGTGATGGGAAAACCTAAACGATTCAAAGACACCAATGCAGCCGTCTTTCTCGTAGACATAGATTTTTTATCTGTGGGCTCGCTCGCTCACTATATTTATTGTAGAACGAACAACAATAGTCGCTAAATTTGACGGACGAATGAGAAATGGGCTGTACTACGAAGTCGAAGCGATACGCGAGAATATCGCTAGTGTCATATTCATCATCTCTTTAACACACATGGTCGATCAAACGCTTAAAGCAAACGCAACAATGCAATGTAAACGCCGGTTTGTAACGTAATTCTATAGTTGCTTAGGTACATCCTTGGACGCATAAATAAAAATACGGATAAAATTATTAAAAATGAATTCACGCACAATATTATTAAAAAAATATTTACGTGTGATGGGAAATATGTTTTCGTTTTTGTGCGCTGGAAATATTTGGGCTGGTGCAGTTAGTTAACATGCAATGAGGCATTTTGTATTTTTTTCTTACGTGCGGCTGCAACAGCTGACGTATGTGGACTGTCATTAGAAAAGAAATGGCCATCTCAGTGGCTGCCACTGAGTTCGGACGCGCGAAGTAGATACATTTGCTTCTTCTAGTTCTAGTGTATATTCATTTCTGTGGTCATACTCTTCGTGTATACATATATCATCGTGTGTGCATATCATTTTGACATGCACACATATATACTCACTTTCTCTAACTCGATCTATAAGATCCATTCGTGCCAACTTGGCGTATTTACTTGTATCAAATTAACATACGTAAAAGGCACGCACACCGCACAGTCGACCATACATATCGATACCTTTGGGTTCAATTGTCGTAAAGGACATTTTGGCGAAAATGAGTTATATATAGGGTGGACAGGGACGACGTTCCTTCCCGCTAGCGACCGAGTCTACCATATTTCATAGCTGAGTAGCTCGCGGTAAGACCAATGCCATTAATACCTTTTTTAAAACCCTTATTTTTTCATTTATTCAAAATCAAAAATTTGTATACGTAAACAAAATTACCCAAAACAATGAAAATACGTTTTCCTGTATGTTTTTTAATTTATTACAAATATACTTATTTCAATCCTCACATAGAGAAAGACGGTACAACTTTGAACATTTTATAAAACTATACGAAACTTAATTAAATTTATGTAACTTTAAAGTTATAATGTAATAACAGGTCACTACAGCAGGGCATAGGGTGATTTTGCAATTTTCAATACCGATACAGTCGAGTTACTAATGTAACTAATGTTAGTCCTAGAGGGTAACCCCCTTATTTATAAACGCTTGTTAACTTAACAAGTCGCTAATAATCGTTTGTCCCTTTTGGTCATAACAATGTGTGCATAAGAGCAAAAGGGACAAACAATTATTAGCGGCTTGTTAAGTTAGCAGACGTTTATGAATAAGGGGGTAACATTTCCCACACACGATAAAAACCGCTTTGATTGACTTAAATAAATATGGCATCTAACATTTGTTAAATGACGTCAAGCAAATAATCTTGTTTTCATTCAATTAAGTATTAATTTGCCAAGGTGGATTTTTTTGGGTGAGCTAATGTAACCCGACTTAACGGTAATTGCAGTTTGTCATTATTGCGTTATATGGTTTAATGACTATTTAGTAAATATTTGGCTGGTGGTAGGACCTCGTGCAGGGTCCGTCCGGATAGCTACCAACGCCTTACTCGTTAACCTGCCGCTAAATAGCAGTGTTTGCACTGCTGTGTTTCGGTTTGGGGGTAAGATAAGGTGTAATTACTGGCATAGACAGAGGCAATCCATCTAGTTCCTCAGGGTAGGCAGCGCATAGGCGATTTTTTATCACTAAGTCCATGGGCCTCAGTTCCCGCTTTCCTTCAGGTCGGCTGAGAGCTCAGTTGTCTACCTTCGTCACATAAAAAAAATTAACGAATTTGTACGAATCAGTCTTACCGTTACCTACGAGTTGTAAATAATATTATTTAATCTTAACATTACAATAAAATATCCACAAGTCATCGTCCAAATTATGTAGATATCCCATGAGAATCTTATATAAAAATAAATTCTTTATTTGTAGAACATAGGTAGGTTTAGGTACATTGGTGGTAACATACAATATTGTTCTGCTATGTTTCGCCAATAGGTATACAAAATATCTACATAAATTATAAATACAGGCATACTCGTACTAATAAATTATAAATACTGTAAAATATGCAATTTAGTATTGTTAAATAGTTATTTATTATACAAGGGGGCAAAGTTGTTGTTTAACTGTCGTGCCAATATTGAGACCTGAGCTAGCGAAAGATTCCAAAATTGAGCCACGAGCGTAGCGAGTGGTTCAAAAACTGGAATCTTGAGCTTTGCGAAGGTCTCAAGGCACGAGAGTTGAACAAACTTTGCCGCCAAGTGTAATACAACTTTTTTCCCCTCACTATCGCGAGGAAATATGATTACAAATCTCATCCAAATGTAAATTAACTTAAATAAACCATTTAAAACTCAATGTCGAAACGTATCGTAGAACAGAGTTAATTCTGGAAATTAAATATAGCCAATGGCTTACAAAGTCACCCATGACAACGACCAATTTAACATGTGAGCTCCGATTACGCATGTTTACTACGGTCATACAGATCCACTTATACTAGGCAGTAGGGGGCTATAGGAATTAGAGCAATGTCAAATTACTTTATTCACAAGTGTGTAAAAAGCGTTTTTACCCGCTCGTATTAAACGATAAACGAGCGCTTTACGAGCTAGTGAGGGGAAATAGTTATTTATTATACAAGGGGGCAAAGTTGTTGTTTAACTGTCGTGCCAATATTGAGACCTGAGCTAGCGAAAGATTCCAAAATTGAGCCACGAGCGTAGCGAGTGGTTCAAAAACTGGAATCTTGAGCATTGCGAAGGTCTCAAGGCACGAGAGTTGAACAAACTTTGCCGCCAAGTGTAATACAACTTTTTTCCCCTCACTATCGCGAGGAAATATGATTACAAATCTCATCCAAATGTAAATTAACTTAAATAAACCATTTAAAACTCAATGTCGAAACGTATCGTAGAACAGAGTTAATTCTGGAAATTAAATATAGCCAATGGCTTACAAAGTCACCCATGACAACGACCAATTTAACATGTGAGCTCCGATTACGCATGTTTACTACGGTCATACAGATCCACTTATACTAGGCAGTAGGGGGCTATAGGAATTAGAGCAATGTCAAATTACTTTATTCACAAGTGTGTAAAAAGCGTTTTTACCCGCTCGTATTAAACGATAAACGAGCGCTTTACGAGCTAGTGAGGGGAAAATAAATTTACTTACTAATAAAGCAGTTATTATCATAACGGCGAACCAAATCTAACAAACTTCTAATCTTTACCAATATTATAACTTAAAACACCTTACATTTTATTAAAACTAGAGAAATACATCATATTTCATAAGAAATACGAGCACATTGGCATTATTACGTCTAGGTAATATCCGAAATGTGTTAGGTTCATAATAACCAAAATTCAAAATGACAGTTTCTCAGAATACTTAAATAGTACATTACTACCGAGGCCGCGAAGTGACTGGTTGCCGGCCGAATATATGTAGACGGCCGAGCGAAGCGAGGCCGGATAGTATTCGGACGGCAACCCGTCACTTCATGGCCGAGGTATGTATAATGCTTTTCTCAAACATGCAATGAAATGAAACAAAAAAAAACTTTATTCTAAGAAATTATAAGTCAACTACATTAACTGTCATCAACAAAAGTCAAATACTTTTTTTTATATTTTTAGTCCTTGTGGACAGGCGAAAGCACTAAGCTATACTGCCTTAAAAATCAAATACGACACCGACGCCTCATTTTTTTTTAAGTTTGACATGTTTGAAAGGTGCACATT
>JALPQI010015917.1:0-37332 GCA_025490895.1 Thaumatotibia leucotreta | reverse complement strand
TATTCATTTTTTATACTTTTTGCATTGCACTCATCACGAATATCATGATGTTAATATTTTCTTCTGCTTATCATCTTTGTCATTAACTACATTATACCTAATTATTGTTTTTGTTTACTTTCGTTTATTTACACATCTATTACTAATCATTATGTCATTAAGGATAAAATTACCCCGGAAATTGTAACAAATTTAACAAAGTAAAGTAGGTCTAATAAAAGTAATTAATAATTAAATTGATTCGATAGGAGGTACATAAATGCGACTGATAGTAGCACATGTACAAAATACTTGTTTAAGTACCTACATATATATGTAGATGAGGTTGTTTGGTTTGTGACCTCATTGTAGCAGGAAAAGGAATTAAATTGATGATAACGCGCTCGGCGGTCGCCATGTTGTTTGCCATTATACTGCAACTGAACTCTTGAACATTCAATAAATAAATAACATAATGCGATATATCCATTTCGTTTCAATAAAATATATATTAATCGTAATTGATTGATGTAAACTGAGCTGGGTAGTTAAGATCGCAACATGACTCAGACTACGGTTCCCAGCCAGCCGTTTTCAGTACATTTTAGGGTAGTTTAGTACTATATCTGAAATACTTAAGTTTAGTTGATTAAGTTTGTAATATTTTTCAGATAGTTAACTATCCGAGGTATATTAGGTACCTTTTTAAATCCCCTTTTTTATAACAGTTTTATAATTTCGACTAGATAAAGAACTTACGGAGATTTGCTTTAATCTGTAGATGACTAGATGTAACACATGTATCAATTATCTCATTTCGTTTATCAAAAGATTTTAGATAGTCCAAATAGACGAATTGATCACGGCAGTTGTTAAGTAAAAGTAACAGCTTGTTTCCTATTTTAGTCTCCAGTTGCATCCGCGTCCAAAATACCCGTGCAGCGTAAATGTTTATGTTCTAGCGAGCGGCGTTCATGTGTTGAAATCTTCCGAGAACCATTTTGAGAACATTCCTGTTTATAGTATGTTTCATAGTATTGGGATTACGAGTAAAAGCTCCATAGGTACCTAGTTTTCTAGATACTTTATATACTGTAAAAATATTATTTTTCATTAGAATCTTATAAGAACTAGAGTGGTAACACCATTAATGGATACTTGAATCTTGATCCTAAGTACGAGTAATAGCATACGATTGTAATTTGACTGTTGCCAATTAAATGATCTGAATCTCTTAATATCTGAAAAAAATAGATTTTACATGGAAAAAATTGGAACTTTATTGGATACCTACTACTTGACCATTACTGGTGCCGTCACTATAAATTATTGATTTGTAAGGTTTCACTGTATCATTACAGCGAGTAAAAGATGATACAACTTCCGTCTATTAGGTAGGGTAAAAGCACCAATAGATGACTGCCACCCAGAAGTTGACTGATAGGCCTAAAAATGTAAATAATTAAATCAGGAATTATTTTACACGCCTGGGAGTATTTTTTTCACAGACGGCAGCACTATATTGAGTATTGCATGCGAATTCCCAGACAATTAAGCCACGCACGAGGCAGTGAGCGGTCGTAGAGTTTGCGCTTCGCGGCAAAATTGCGTTTTATATGGGATCCTTATTAAGAAAAGCCCTCAAAAATTTAAGCTTTTAATTACGTAAAAAATCGAATATGGCTTTTATTTCCTTTATTCACTTTAGTATAGATTTTAGACTAATATCTCTATTGTGTATATTATAAATAATACTTATTTTTTATTTATTTTATGAGATATTTGCTGGTCAAGTTATGGTTCCAATATTGTGTGTTCGGGCCAAAAGATGAACGACGGTCAACTTTTGGGCAATGGCTCGAATTTTCAAATGCTTGTGTAAATTATAATAAAATAGCTAGATGTAATATTTATATATAAAATTACAATCAGTTCTGTAGTTGATTTTTAGACCAAAAGATGAACGACCCTTTTGTCATGTAACACGTTTTAAAGTAATTTACTTTTGCATGGAAGCGAGTTGAACAACTCAAGAATCGCTGTCCAAAACGTGAACTAGGAAAATTTACTGGTTCATCTTTTGGGTTGGATTCCAATAAATGAATTCTGATCAATTTAGTTCGTTCATTTCGTTGATGCGGTGTCCACAACATGAACCAACTTATTTTATTGAACGATTGAATTTAGGAAAAGTTAAACTTTGGTTCTTAGAGATCAGATTGTTACACAATGTACACCGAGTTTATATTTAATTAAAAGAAGGTTCTTTAGGTTAAATAAAATTAATTTATTTAAGAAACCAACATTTTTACTATGCTCTATTCATCTATTGGAGCCTCGGCGTTCATATATTGGTCTCGCTATATTGCAATTATGCTGGTTCATCTATTGGGGTCAAATTGTTCAGTGATAGGGCACTTTGTTCAACTACTGGGAATTTCGGGTCCTTTTTTAATATAATCATTTTTATAAAATTACTGAAGTTTAATACGAGGCACGAAAATAACTTATTCTAAACTCAATAAAACGCGGAATCATATAAAAAAATAAAAATTGATGAATTTGAGTTGCATCATATAGAAAAAAATATTTAAAGTTGGGAAAGTTGCTTAACTGTTCATCTATTGGTGATTTTACCCTATATTGTAGAAGCGACGCCTACAATACTTAGTTACCAGCGATAAGTTATGTACCTCCACCACAATTTACCCGTTCATACGCTGGATGTGTTCTACCTACTTATTGTAACATAACCTAGTTAACCTTTTCGACGCCGACGAAAGTTTCGTCATCACTCAAGAAACAACAATAAAAAAAACAGAATTTGAACTTTACGCACGTAATTTCCTACGTGTAGATCCATTGATCTCTGGACCATAATTTATGTCTTTGGCGTTGAACCGACGGTGCTGACATATCATTGGCGTCCAAATGGTTAAACTAAAGATTTAAGAGTTAAATAGTCTTTTATGTTTCAATTGCGTGTATACTTAGTGGTTTTTTAGTTAGGTACCTACCTAAGCTATGCGGGTGATTAATTTTAAATATTTGATATCTCAGATATCGTCACCGTATCGTAGAACTCATATCTACCTAAAGAACTGACGACGATGCACAATAGTCTATGATACGTATTTCCATTGATTTGATTACGTGTGTAGGGCGAAGAGTCCGTCGGTTCCATCAATACGATGTCGATCTGCAAGTCGGAGCTGCTATTCTCGCCGGTGAAGGAGCACGGCGTGCACTTCAGCGTGGACAGCCTGGACTGCTCGCTGCCCGCGGAGCAGGACCTCATCCTCACGTGCCAGGCCAACAAGGATAACTATACCATCGCCTTCGAGGGCAGCCTCACCGTCTACTCCGAGGACAGCGAGTGTAACGAGTTTGCCGTCAATCAAAAACATGGTACCTACCTATGACACTTATGTTTTGTTTTTTTTACCTCCAGATGTGTGGGCGACCGATTATTCATTGCTAATTTTATAAAAACACTATGAATTTCATAATTTGACTGATTAAATGGTTGATCCCGATACCTATCTGTATAAAGGTCCGAGTCCTCCACCATTAAGTACCTACCTAGTTATTAGCAACAATATTATTAATGTCAACTAGTTAAAATATATTGGACATTACCATTTTGAGCACCAAAACGTTTGCTTTAAAATGGTAATTATTTTATAGGTACTCCTATTTGTAAAGATACATAATTGCGTGGTTTTTATCCCTATTTAAGTACATACATTTAATTACGCATAAGGATAAAATGCTCCTGGAAAATATGTGGCTCTGTCCGTTCATTGCAGGAAAAACGCGCTGTTTGTTATTACTATTAGGTAAATATTTTCCATTGTAGACACACATACATAATTTTATATTTGTGTAGAAAAGCATGTTCTACGTAGGTACTAGGTACCTAACTATGTACCTACCTGCTTATTTCAATTATATTGAAATCTTAACACTAGTGACATTAATACATAATATTTCCAATATTTCGAAACTTCGTGGATACATACTTTTAAGAAAGGAATGTCGTTCGATCTAATTATTTGGAATGAGGAATTTCGAACTATGACATAATTGTTTACCAAAGTCGTGATTACTCGTACCTACGTCCAATATGATTCATCGTGTCTAAGAATGTAAACTTTGTAGATAATTGTCTTCATTCTATTTTCAGACAAATTGGATAAGCAAGAAGATAATGCAACGCTAGATGAAAGAACACGCAGGAATTTAGAATTATTAGAAAGATGTAAGAAACTAACCAATAAGCTAACTACTTCTATGGCTAGGAGTGATTTAGGATTAACTACTTGGAGTAAACTTAAGAAACAGACCAACCATTCGCCTTTAAGAAGGTAAGCACGATATTTTCAAATATTGTAGGTAATTGTTATACATGAACTTTAATTATAATATATTGACGCTATTCTGCTTTCATTTTCACAGGCATCCTTCGGGAAACAATAATGAAGATTCTCATGAAGCGACTGATGCAACAAGTGAAATGAGCAACTCAGTTATCAAGAGCCAAAGTCTGCCAAACCTTTACAGAAGAAAAATTATGAGCAGTTCCATTAACTCGGCCGCTCTCAGCAACTCAACGGTACGAAAGTTTACTTTACTGCATTAACATGTTTTGGGCTTGACCTTGTTGTCTTTCATTAACACCTTGTTATGCCCTTGTTTACAGGTCGACTCTTTCACCACCAACCAGAGGTTAACGGGTACTTCGACCTGCATGAAAGTATACGATGTATCGCAACATCGTTCCACACACGGAAGTCAGCATTCAGAACCCATGAGTACCTCCTCAACCGAAAACCCATCATCATCAGAAAAAAGTCAACCTAAACAGGCATTTAGTTTAGTTAAACTATTTATGAAACAAAAGAGCAATGATGGGTTAGTGGGTTTGGATCAAATTGACAGGTCGGAATGCTGGCCATCCAGCTCTGGTGGTGAAAGCGGAGACTCTATTGGAGAGCCAAAGGATGATTCGAAACTTTCAGTACGCTCTCAAATGGAACTGCCCAATGATGTCGCAGAAGAGGGTTCTGCAATATACGATGAGATTCCGCCTAGCAACCCGTACAATAATCGAGTTTATGATGAAGTTATAGAAGAGGAAGATAACGGAGATGGCGTAAAATTAAGTGATAGCGAATCGAACCTTTATGCAACTGTAAATAAACGCTATTCAAAGAGAACCAATGTTAATATGATGAATAGCCCTTCAAGGCTGAGAAGTAATAAGAAATCGTATTCTTCTCAATCATCAAACACGAGTGTTAGTATATCGAGTTGTTCGGAATCAGATGGAACTCAAATAACAAAAATGAATCGATTGTTGCAAAAAGAACCATTTGATAACAAATCTACGTCTACTCATCTCGAAACCACCACTATTGATAAGAGTATGCAGACGTCCACGTTACAAATGTCAACAATATCACATGAACGTGAACTATTTAAGGTTGTGGAGCCCTCATTTCTTGAGAAACTTAAAGAAGGAGATTGTGAGAAACCTGTATTTATACTGTATCCTAACTATACGCTTCCCGATATAAGTTTTCTAAATGGCAGACCAAATATATACCTGAACCCTGTAAAAGTAAACATATCGCCAAAATCAAGCGAAATCAAGAGGAATAGACTGAATGTTAAAGGTAAACGACCATTTTCTTGTAACGACGTGGAGATGCTAAAAAAGAAAGGACTCGGGCACATAAAAGATTGGGATTCACTAAACTTTTTGCTACCCACAGAATGCAAGCAAATGTTATCAGAACTACCCGAACTTATGCAAAACGTAAGAGAAAAAGAATCCGGAACAAAATGTGGCGACAAATACTGTAACGCTACACCATCGCCCAGATCCAAGGGCAGGCCGATGAGTTGTGATTGCAACCATCTGGCGGGGCACAATACCACCGTGTCGTCTAGCTCCAGCACCGCCACGCAGCCCTCCTCCGGCTACCGCGGCTCCTCCACCATGCTCACTGACTCCTCCGCGCAGAACAGCCCCGCTCCGCACGGCAACTTCAACCCCTTGTTCGTGTACAGATACGACAGCGCCACGAGCTCGGAAGCCAGCAATAACGAAGGCCAAAGGGCCAATCCCTCTGTGCCTAAGCGGTCACTCCTGATGGCCGAGCAGGCCCGGTACGCCAAACAAGGCGAGCATGCCCCGCCGAGACCACCCCTCCCTAAGAGCATTTTGCGTAAATCGATGGACAAACCGCGTAAATCTAGCACGCCATCGAAGCGTTACAGTATGTTCGAAATGGACGAGCTGTTGCAAGATCCTATTGTTTGTATGACTGCTGCAACTGAACACAAGACGAAAAGGCGATCGCTTCAGGAGCCATACTATTTACAAAATCAAACCACGGAATATAGGAAAAATAACGATTTAGCTGCCAAAAGGTTATCGCAGCAGTTCCTTGATGCTGCTGAAAAAGATGCCGACTATAATGAGTTTTTCCATGATGAAGGAGTCGGTACTGAGAGTAGCCTAGAATCTGGCAAATCGAATGAATTGAAATACCACAGACCCCACACGCCGCCAATGCCTAAACCGAGAACAAAGAAAACTGAATACACGGAGTTCCCTCCGCCGGGCGCTTTGATCAGCAGCGCTGATTTGCAACAATTAGAAGAGTTTTTGAAATTAAGTGGCTTTAATTGCCATAATATGGATGAATGGGACCAAAATCAGGTCCAAAAGGTAAGAAATCAGGTTACCAAGTTTCTGCAAATGAAACGTTCTCAAGAAGAAAATCAAAGGTCCACAGACTCTAGTGGTAGTAGCTGTAATAGCAAAAAATCTGTTAGTTTCGCCCAGAAGTCTGAGGCTAAACCTGAAACTCAATCAACCCAAGTGAAGGCAATGGAAGAGCTGAAAGTAGCCAGTCTCACCACTCCGCCTAACTCACCTAATATTTCTGCTGTAATTTCACAGAGACTATATCAGGTATTAGTTTTCTTTAACTAGTTTATCGACATCATTGCCTATTGATTTCTGTGAGTACCTTTGGTTATTTTATTTTCTTTGCAAACTTTACTCCAATTTATCTTCGTTTTATTTTTCATATTATTTTTGGCCAACACTCGCTTGTTGTCTTTATTTTGCCTGAAATAAAAATTGGCTAATTTTACTGGGCTGTTTATATCGTTCACTAATCCATTTCACATAAATTGTCAATCAATTGTTATCGTGTATAAAATATCCGTTACACATATTATATCTTCCAGGGAAAGAACTTGGCGGAAATACCAATTTGCGAAGAAGCAGAAATAAGCCCAGATGAGTACAGCAGCCCTTTGCACCACGATAGCAGAGGAAAATTCGATATAATTGATTTGTCACAAAAGAGAGGTAATAATCTGAAATCTGTAGTACCTAATAATTAAGTTACGTCTATTTGTGAAAGGTTGCCGTTATTTAAATGGTACTTAAATGAAAAAGCACTACATTTGTTTAATAATTATGTATTTAAAATTTTCAGCCTTGGTTTCAAACGTGACGGACGCTGTGGAAATGTTGATCCAACACTTCTCGGCTGCCACTGATCAAGCCGAACTGGCCTTCCTGGGTGACTCTAAACAGTCCCCGGCCTGTGCCAAAATTGCACTGAACGCGTTGTGTCCCGCCTTATATGCGGTCTTCCGAGATGGACTCAAAGACAACATCGAAACTTCCTTCGGGGCAGTGAACAACTCTGTGTGGCAAATGGTAGAGACTACGGCGCGACAAGGCCCAATAACGAAGTCTTTGAATGAATTGGTGTTGAGGATCAACAGTGAAGATGCTGTCACGGAGGGGCTGGTTAAATTCAACGCCTTCATTCTGGGCTTATTAAAGTAAGTAGTCGTACCTACCTGTATACATGACCTGTATACATGGCGTTACACGAGGAAACTGAATAACAGCGTATTCCTGAGGTCGTAAGAAGCAAATAATGTTACATGAAACTATGTCGAAATGGCGATTTTTTTAGTGCGTTTGAATATAAATAATTGTTGTGCTATGTATGAAAACGTCAAAAAAGGAGCCAATTTTCGAGTTGGGTTAATGTGAAATTTTTGGCTTGTTATGATCTCAAGAATATAATAGGTATTAAAATTATTCGGTTTCCTCGTGCTATACCGTGTATACATTATAAAATCATTATTTATCTACACCCTCTAGATACCAAAAGTTGATCTTAACCAATTGCAAAATCTCGAGGTTGAAATTGCAATTGAAAAATCTTTGTGAAACATAATTATAAAATTCCTTCAGAAAGAACTTAACACGCATTACTCCAACTAACGTCGCATTAATCCATTGTCTTTGGGATTTTAAGGAGAAATTATATTCTGTCCAACCAGCTTGTTGAGTTGTTAGTCCATAGAAAATTTTAATTTGGCTCCTTTTACTACTGACAAGCTGGTATAATGAGGTGAATAAAAAAATAAGGGCTTCGATATTGCAATATCTCGCAGTTACCTTCTTCAGGTAATCTGTGGTACCGTCCGACTACTCCATTCCGTTTTAATATCAAAACAAAAATAATAACAATGTCCAATTGTCCCCTCGTAGTGCACAGTCCGTGGACGCTTGGGTGTCATACGTGCGCACACGCGAGTCGGTGCTCAGCAAGGCGTATACGGCAGACGCGCTATTACTAGCCGGCGTACAGGCTCCAAGCTGCCGCGCGTTACTCGACTCATTGCAAGCCGCGCTGGAACCCTTGCGCCTGCTGCCCTTCTCACTCGACCTCATGTTCGAGATGCGCGAGTTGCACCGAAGCTTCAAGAAGATCGAGAGCGACATGCGCGCCGCTAGTCGGGTGAGTTACAATCGTAGCACATTAGATGACCCATCTTCGGTGGACTTATGTTGGTCTCAGTTACTCTGTCTGTTCTGGCTCACTAAACTGCATATTCATTTGTTTATATCTATTCCTTGAAGCGGTTGGCTGAAATTACGAATTTTCACTTCCCTGAGGCACATTTCAGGCTTGACTTTCATGACATGCATGCCATATCCATTTCATTGTCGGCTTTTTAAGTCAGCCATGCGTGGTTCTATCCTTAGCTTCCGCCGCACTTATAAATATCGCTCTTGGATAATATAAAATAATTCAATTCATTATTATAAAAGTTGGGCAATTCACAGCAGGCAAGTATCAAAATCATCAATTTAGTAATGCATTTGATAACTATGTTTAAATTTTATATTTAAGTTACACAAAGTTTCCTATCACAGATATTTTGATAATATGTATTTAAGTGACACAGTAGCTATGATCGATTATCAATAATAAACTAATTTGATTCCTATTGTTTAACATCCGTGAGTGATCACTGTGATTAGCCAAAAATAGATACCTAGCTACTTAGTTACGTTATTTACGGTTCGTACATAGGTAAACTATTTATAAGTAAATTCAGCCATTACATTTTTGAAAAGCTGAATGTCTTCGTCTAGAAGATAATTATCTCTAAATTAGATGTATAGGGTGTACCTATATCTGATATTTAAGATGATATTGCCAAAAATATATAATAGAAATCAATATTAAGTAATAAGTAGCTACTCGAAGTTAACTAATCCATTGTGAAAAGAAATCAAAATCTGATGATTGGGTTATTTATTATATAATTAAACAAGTTAACCATACACAAGACGCATGCCTTAACCCTAAACATAGATCCGTATATCTAAGGACCTACATATATACGAGTATCTACGTATCAAATCACAACCACTACCCTAACAGATTTGCCAGAAAGGCAGACATCGCTTTATTTGCATTTTATTGTTTATTGCATGTGCTTACGACTCACGAAAATACACTCAAGTCTGTGAACGGATAACTTTGGCATTTCGTTCGTGCACAGCTTTCATAAAATGCAAATAAGGCCCTGCTTGCGTTTGTGTCGGCCGACGAAGGTCGTTCACGTCACCGCGGACGGCATGATGCATGATGCTAAAAGTCTTTGGTGTATTTAACAGCCTACCTCGATTAACACCCCGCCACTAACACTGAACCAGCGGAATTTGCTGAAGCTCGTGCGCTCCATGCAATCGAGCGGACTTTCGAGCGACGACTGCCAAACCAGCGTTATCATGAGGCACAAGGAACCCAAAAACAAAGAGCCTTCGACCCCGGATCTGCTCAACGATTCCGCTAACGTAAAAACCGCGTTCGAGAAGAACAGACCGCGCTCCTGCGTGAATCCGTCGGCGATCGGTTACGACCTGTGTCCGAACAACAGCAGGATAGAGTTAGAGAATAACCGGCGCTGGTCGGGGGTGCAGCTGGGCTCGAAGCTGATGCAAGCGTTCGACCGTCTGGTGTTCGACGACAGCGACGACTACACGGACAGCCTGGAGAACAACAAGCCGCGGCCCGCAGCTGGCGACGCCAAGGTAACGGCGCGGCTCCTCCTGTGTGCTTCGTCTCGTAGACCCACGTTTTTCCACGTTGTGTTCATTCGTTTTCTGTTTAATTTTTTTTTGCAGGAACGCTTACAGCTTTTAACCATTCTGCATATTTTATTTGTTTATTTTAAGTTATATAAGTTTTTATTTCGATTGTGTGAAATTTGTTTTTTGTGTGATGATTGTCTATTTTATTTTATATATTTACATATATTATGATTATGTTGATAACTAAAATAATGAGGTAATTCTAATTAATATTAATATCTACATAACTAACATGATTTGTAAAACTAATACTTACACGAAGGTTATACAAGTAATAACAGGCAATCCAGTAACTCTAAAAATGTCATAATGAATAACTAATTTCTTGTTCTAACATAAAGTATCCTAGCAGTGGATAGCAGATACCTTTTTCGCTAATGAGTCTCACAATCACCGGCATTGTTGGAATTAGTCATGGTAGCACTGCGCACTGACGTACAATACGCAGACTCCAATTATATTTCAAAGTTCATTACCTTGTCGAGTTGGAAGCGAAATATAACAACCTGTCATCGATCCCACCTGGATACAGCTCCACACATTACGGTTGAACGAACCAGACTAGTACACCAGTAGCTATTCGTATCCTAAATATATCGATGCAACTAGAAAAAAAGTTGCGAAATTCTGCTTCTGACAATGTCGCTTGAATAAAAATGAGTCGGCTTATGTACAAATATATGTTAAGATTTATAGAACTGTTAATTATTTATCTCAAAATGAGTACTCGCATTCCTTAACTTTAGGTACGTCTACCGAAAGTGTCGATTGCTCAAAAAATTGTTCATACGTAAGGCCTTAATCAAAACAAAAACCACGAACGTTTTCATTATGCTAAGAAAGTTAGTCATACAAAGTATATGGTATGCCCAGTCCAACAACCTTTGGCAATAGAAAAAGGCGACAAATAAAAAAAATACCTATTTTTTATGCACCTGCGTAATTGCCTTTTTTGATGCCAAAAGACAGAGTAAATTCGTAACACAAAAATGTAACGTTAAATTTTGTTTAGCCAACTATGTACATTTTTTTTGACCCATACAATAGAAATCAACTCGTTACTAATTGAACTCACGGGTTTGTTATAGCTGGACTGCAGTGGCGAGGAGTGGCGGCCGGGGTCGGCGAGCAGCGGACAGAGCGCGGCCGCCAGCGGTCACTCGGGCGGCAAGTTCCGCCGGCTCCAGCTCAAATGGGAACTACTCAGTAACGCTGAGAGCCCCTCTTCCCCATCCGGTAATTACCTCTCTGAGTATGTTTATACCTGGACTGTAGCAGTGAAGAGTGGTCGGCAAGTTCCGCCGGCTCCAGCTCAAATGGGAACTACTCAGCAACGCCGAGAGCCCCTCTTCCCCATCCGGTAATTACCTCTCTGAGTATGTTTATAGCTGGAATGTAGCAGCGAAGAGTGGCCGGCCAGCAGCGGACAGATCGCGGCCGCCAGCGGCCACTCGGGCGGCAAGTTCCGCCGGCTCCAGGTCAAGTGGGATCTGCTCAGTAACGCCGAGAGCCCCTCTTCCCCATCCGGTAATCACCTCTCTGAGTATGTTTATAGCTGGAATGTAGCAGCGAAGAGTGGCCGGCCAGCAGCGGACAGATCGCGGCCGCCAGCGGCCACTCGGGCGGCAAGTTCCGCCGGCTCCAGGTCAAGTGGGATCTGCTCAGTAACGCCGAGAGCCCCTCTTCCCCATCCGGTAATCACCTCTCTGAGTATGTTTATAGCTGGAAT
This sequence comes from Thaumatotibia leucotreta, assembly GCA_025490895.1. Lineage (NCBI taxonomy): Eukaryota > Metazoa > Arthropoda > Insecta > Lepidoptera > Tortricidae > Thaumatotibia > Thaumatotibia leucotreta. The sequence continues at coordinate 25,132 of JALPQI010015917.1, read as the reverse complement.
GTAGCAGCGAAGAGTGGCCGGCCAGCAGCGGACAGATCGCGGCCGCCAGCGGCCACTCGGGCGGCAAGTTCCGCCGGCTCCAGGTCAAGTGGGATCTGCTCAGTAACGCCGAGAGCCCCTCTTCCCCATCCGGTAATCACCTCTCTGAGTATGTTTATAGCTGGAATGTAGCAGCGAAGAGTGGCCGGCCAGCAGCGGGCAGACGCGGCCGCCAGCGGCCACTCGGCTCCAGCTCAAGTGGGAACTACTCAGCAACGCCGAGAGCCCCTCTTCCCCATCCGGTAATTACCTCTCTGAGTATGTTTATAGCTGGAATGTAGCAGCGAAGAGTGGCCGGCCAGCAGCGGACAGATCGCGGCCGCCAGCGGCCACTCGGGCGGCAAGTTCCGCCGGCTCCAACTCAAATGGGAACTACTCAGCAACGCCGAGAGCCCCTCTTCCCCATCCGGTAATTACCTCTCTGTGTATGTTTATACCTGGAATGTAGCAGTGAAGAGTGGCTGGCTAGCAGCGGGCAGAGCGCGGCCGCCAGCGGTCACTCGGGCGGCAAGTTCCGCCGGCTCCAGCTCAAGTGGGAACTACTCAGCAACGCCGAGAGCCCCTCTTCCCCATCCGGTAATTACCTCTCTGAGTATATTTATAGCTGGAATGTAGCAGCGAAGAGTGGCCGGCCAGCAGCGGACAGAGCGCGGCCGCTAGTGGCCACTCGGGCGGCAAGTTCCGCCGGCTCCAGCTCAAGTGGGAGCTGCTCAGCAACGCCGAGAGCCCCTCTTCCCCATCCGGTAATTACCTCTCTGAGTATGTTTATAGCTGGAATGTAGCAGCGAAGAGTGGTCGGCAAGTTTTGCTGACTCCAACTCAAATGGGAACTACTCAGCAACGCCGAGAGCCCCTCTTCCCCATCCGGTAATTATCTCTCTGAGTATGTTTATAGCTGGAATGTAGCAGTGAAGAGTGGTCGGCAAGCAGCGGACAGAGCGCGGCCGCCAGCGGCCACTCGGGCGGCAAGTTCCGCCGGCTCCAACTCAAATGGGAACTACTCAGCAACGCCGAGAGCCCCTCTTCTCCATCCGGTAATTACTTCTTTGAATTTGTTTCGTCATCACTCAGCCAAACGACCGCGGCTGGAAAAAGGTCTCCCCCAGAATTGATGCCATGATTGCCACGGATTGGCGATCGCAGTCTACTGCGCCGGGATGACAACGGTGCTCCTGCCAATACACTGGCGTGTCTGGTCGCAGTTCATGGACGTACACGGGTAGGTATATGTTTATGTCTCTAAAATTCAATTGGTTAACCTTTCAAACGCTTTTCAACTCTCGTCAAAATGTTCTTATCTGTCAGATAGATAATTTGAAAGCGTCTTCCTTGTCAACTTTAGAAGTTCCTGTAGCTAATACACGATTCTCATAATGTGCTAGCCCCCCGTGGCATGGTTCCTTACGCCCCGTCACGTCATGGCACACGCCTTTAGCCGTTTTTACCATTCAAAAGGTTAATAAGGACATGCCGCCACCTTTTAGGAAGTTTCTTATGCAGAATCTTTTGTATATTGAAATACAAATTTTTCATTTAATATTTTACATTCTTTAGGTTCATTTCCCTTTCTTCACGTTTTGTTTCGTGTAACTTACTATTCTGTCCGTGGGAATTCACCGACATCTAGTTAAAAATGATTTTTAAAACCGCACTCTTTGAATCACCAGGAGAGACGTCACCAGCGGCGGCGCGGGGCTCCAAGATCCCTCGGCCCGTGTCGTCGCCCGTGCGGCCCGCCGCGCCGGCCATCCCCGAGCCTGCCAAGAACGCACACCGGTTAGTCATTTGCTTTTACAGATGTAGTGAGAAATGACTTGCCTTCGGAAACGTTCGTCAACGTCATGCTGTTTCAGTCTATCTCACTGAGACTGACAGTAATAGCTGTCATGCTACTTCAGTCAGACTCGGTGACACTGCCTGAAACAGCATGTGTTTACGAACGTTTCCGAAGGCAAGTAATTTCTCACTACACCTGTACCGCCTTATTCATAAACGTACCTAACTTAGCAAGCCGCTAAGTATTATTGGTCTGCCTTTGTCTTTCTGCCTTATAAATATGTCTATGAGATCGAAAGGGACAAAAAAAATATAGCGGCTTGTTGAGTTAGGAGACTTATGAATAAGGGGGTTATGCTGTAACTAGTATGAATAATTAAACATTGTCTTGCCTTTGCAAATTTATAATACTTACATATACCAGTTCTTTATTGTTAGGCAGATGTTATATTGATGCGAATCGGGGCAGCGCTATGCAAGTATATTACACATCTCGCTTACTCAATGTCGCTGCATGCAGAAGATACTCCAGTGTGACGTCTGCCTTAATGCGTTTTTTCATGATTAGGTACAGAAAGCTTAAGTGGTCCACCACTAGAATATCTAATATTTGAACCCTATGAGCCAAAAGCGGCACACCAATATTATCTTGGCTTACTTGTTTATTCCATAATCACATACAGATATTCGGTGTCTCGTGATATGCACACTAGGTATCTGCAGTGACAGCGTGAGATCAAATCTAATAAAATGGTCTTTATATTTATCAAATGAATAAAATTTATATTTCTTCTAAACAGGGGTATCCCGGTGCCGGTACGCAAGGGCACGTCCCCAACAGCGAGCGCGGGCGGCACACGCACCGCAACCGCTCGTGCGACGTCCGCCAAACGGCCACAACCCGCCAATAGGTAACTATGATACTATCTCATACTTTACGGGCCGCAATACCGTACAGCCAAGTGCAAAAATAAGTATCGAAAGAATCCGCTCATAAATATGTTATGACGTTCTTATTACACAGAATTAGAGTGCACTAGGACATATTTTTGAACATTTTTGTATACACTTTATTTTGTCTTCGACTGTAGCCGCAATACTGTTAGGTTTTACTCGATACGTAATACATTCTATCGCGCTCCCACTGTCATATTGAAGCGACTGCGATGGCCTACTTTACGTATCGAGTAAAACCCAACGTTACCGATACTTGCAAAGTCATGGTGTAGCTACTGAACCTGCGTCATAATTCCATACTCGTTCCAAGATCGTTCTAATATCGTAACAGGTGTTACGGTTATTTCATGACTATTGTAGATGAATTTGCACATTAAGGTGACGGCATAGTATTTAGCACTTTATCTGTTTGCGTTCACCGCTTCCTCTAAGTTAATGCAACCGAGTTCCGTTAATGGCAAATAAATAGAAGTTTTCTCATTGAAACATCTATGGAGGAAGTATCCCCCATAGACATAATAGTATTTCTTTTTTCAAATAGATACGGAACTCGGTTTATCTTTTTTAGTTTATCGGCTTAGTTTTTTCTGTATTATTTTCTGGTGGTGGTGGAATACTATTTATTTGTTATATATGCGCTTTTTGAACTGCACCTCTCCAGAACTTTCCCTGAAGCCGTGAAGAGAGTCGTCGCCAGCAATAAGGAGAAGGAGGCCGTTATTTGCAAACCGGTTGCTAGGAAACCCGCGCCGTATGTACACACTGGAGCTATTATCGAACTGCTAACAGTACTAACATTCACATAGCTTGACTAACAACTAAGCTTATTAATGTGGAATTTTTCTGATAGCGTATAAGCGCTTACTAATAGCGATAATAACTTACCTGCGTCTGTCAAAGAAAACTGTAGTTATATCATAAAGTTTTGACTTTACCAGCAGTAGTCTTATTATAACAAAGGCCGCAAATATATGTGACACGGGTATAAGATGTAAGATTATCAGATTATCGCGGATGTAGGATGGTCACTGTGACAAGATACGAAATAAATCAACCCCTTGATAGTTTACTTTGATTTGTTAATGAGTAATTAGCAAACCTTAACAAAACCTTGTGAAACGTACGACTCATTTCGAAATTTTGATTTTCACATAATTATGGACTATTATCATTGACAGGTATCTGCATAAAACACGGGCTGAATATATAGATATACATAAAAACACAAACCCGGAAGTACCTACAATGAATACCTCCGGAAGTATCTAAGTAGAAAATGAAATAAAAGGAATAATAACGAAAGTACCTACGCATTAAACAAAGATCTTATTAAATATGAAGAAATATAAACAAGGAAGTCATAATTGAGGAAGATAGCGGTGTATTTTATAATATTTATCCTGATTACCAGCGATTTGCTCGTTCTGTCAGATAGGCAATAAAGAAAAATGTTACTAACATTCTAATTAAGTAGGTAAACTACTAGTAAGGTCGTAAGGTTACTAGTAGTTAGTAAGAATACAGTTAAGAGTAAGAGATCTAATATTAAGTACGCTCATTGTCAGGAGATAATAGAAGAAGTAGGTACCTACCTAAAGTTTTCAACTCTCACATAATATGTAATATTAATATATTCCTAATATGTTATATTAAAAAATATAGTAAAACTGGAAACTCACCTAATAAATCAAAACATACCGAACAATTTTCGACTTCAAAATATACGGGTGATTCATTTTATTATGTATCAAATACATCCTTTGTTTTTAGAAGATATGTAAAATATTAATTTTATTGTAAGTCTGATTATAAATGTCGCTGCTGTAACTATACCTACCCTGAATGAACGTAAGCGACTGCCATCGATTGGCACAAAATAAATAAACAAAATGACGAGGTTACCGGATATCGTTTGAGTTAGGTACATCCAAACGGAAAATATGTCGTTGCACGTATCTCATGTCACGTCAGCGTGTGACCTTTATGGTAATGAAGTTACCCGTTTCATATAATACGAGATAATATATTGCCTATCATGCACCAGTTAAGAAATACGCTGCTTACAAGTTTGCTATTCATATAAGTAACTATTTATCTAAGTATTATATAAACATATGGAAAACTTAACGATTTCTAGAAAAATATATTATAAGTATAAGCCACTGCATCACGTAACTATAATTATGCTTTCCTATGATTACGCGTAATAAAACAAAAAGCATTAACATTAACCGTAACATTAACATTTAACGTCAATGAACCATTGTTTTCTTATGTGGAAAACCTAACATTGGCAAACATTTTCCGCTGAGTAATAATTACGTTATGGTGAAAACCAAAGTTTTTTTTTTAAACAATTAGAACCCGGATTTTACCTTGACACAAAATTTCCTTGAGGAAACCCCACTCCACTAAAAATAAATACTCATATACTACTTACTTAATATGTATAATAATAATTGGATACAGGAAGTAATGTGGGTACTATTTGATAAAATAAAAATACCTGCAGTAAGAAAATATCTATTAACTTCCGTCCTGACTCTTGGTGGATTTTGTGATAATGATTGATTCATAACAATAATGAAAACGCCGGTACAATAAATTATCGGTGATTAATTAATTAAATTATCAATCTTCAGTATCTTTTTTGCAATACGTACATAAACAGGTTGTTTAACCAGCCGCTCAACACCTCAGACGCCATATTACTATGATCAACCTCAAAATAGTTAAATGAAAATTAAACTCTCTATGTCTCTGATACAAAATTTTAAGATACACCACCTGTGGCCTATACCACAAAACTTTACAAGCGTACAATTCTACAAAATTGTATAAATTCCCATACAAAAAGTTGACAATTTTGTGGAATTGTACGCTTGTAAAGTTTTGTGGTATAGGGGCCTGGTAAATTTATATTTCGCGATATCGGCGTTAGTTCCACAGTAAAAGTTGCTCAGTATGATTTATACACATGGGATGTCTGAGGTTTTCAGTGGCTGGTCAAACGCCCTGCATGTTAGATTCACCTTAATCCCCGCATACGAGGTAAATAGTACATTACTATAGAGGACGGGAAACAAAGGGTTACAGAACTGAGGCCAGATAGGAATACGCGGCCTGTAACCCTGTTTCTCGCCGAGATTTGTATAGTGCTTTTCTCAAACTTGCCATGAAATAAAACGAACTGATTTCGCCGAACCATACTATTTGATTTATAAATAATCCAATAGTACAGTATCGTAAAACATTTAAAAAAAACATTCGCGCCTAACTTTTTTTTTAATCTGTTTGAGGTATCCTTTTACCTGTTGGTATAGACATTTAGTTCTAAGGTTATTTTTTTTTTCTGTGGCTGAATGTCAAGACCTAGTGTCACAATTTGACGTTTCAAAACAAAAGACAGTTTGTTTGCAGTCCTAGGTGTGAAATAAATACATGAAATCTCTTTACATATCATCTTAGCATATGACACCGGATACATAGTATTTCCGGGCTTAATTTAAAGTAAGTAACATCAACATTCCGTAGCAAGTTTGAGAAAAAATGTTTATATGACGTTTCATCACACATGTTCGGTAAGTGCGCCAATACGCTGCGGTGATGCGCGCCGTAGGTGCGTCATTACGTCATAGTAGGCCGTTAAGGATTTTCATACAACATTACGTCGCACTAGCGCGGTCCGGCGCACGCCGCGCGCCGCGCCGAGATTTGTTTTATGAAAATGATGAAAATAAATCATCCCTGATTTAGACCATTTTAGAGTAGTTTTGTGAAAATATATTGTTTTATTTACTTTTTTGCATCACAGGTGTGATGAAAAACATTGTGTGTACCACGGGCGGTACTAGAATTATGCAAATTCTTAATAACAACCCTAAATACTATTCCATACATTTGGGGTCTGGTATACCCCATCTCGTATGCCAAAGGTTAACTCTATACCAAATAGCTAAGAATAGGTTGTGTTATCAGGACGTCGCGAGTGGACGGCCTGGGCACAGCCGGGCCGGCGGCGCCGCGGCCGGCCTCTCTGCCGTACGGGCGCGCGCCGCCGCCCGCCGCGCCGCGTCGCGCCGCTTCTTCGTCCGCCGCGCGCCACCACTCCAACACCACGCACCAGAAACACAAGTCAGTACGCCTGTATGATGCTCATGAGCGTTTTTCAAAATAAGTCCAGTCTGGAATTGCTTAAGCGAGCCACAGATAATCAGTTATAACTTAATATTTTTATGGAAATTTTAGGTGTATTTTTTATTATTAGAACGAATCAGCTTGTGATTCTGATTTGAATGAGCCTAAAGCGGGCCACAGACGATCAGTTATAACTGCTCAGTTTTAACTGTTCAGTCAAACTGTTCATTTAAAAATAATCTAATAAAATTTTGATTAGATCATCAGTTCAACCGCATAGTTTAAAGATTTGCCTACACACATAAGTTTTAACTGAACAGTTTGACTGAACAGTTAAAACTGAGCAGTTATAACTGATCGTCTGTGGCCCGCTTTAGGCTCATTCAAATCAGAATCGCAAGCTGATTCCGTTCTAATAAAAATAGACCTAAAATTTCCATAAAAAAAATGAAGTTTCCGTTACGCGACTCTCTTAGTAAGTTCATACAGAAAACGTGACGTAATGGAAATTGTTTTTGGGGATATAAATTTTTATTATCAAAATCGAATCAGCTCGTGATTCTGATTCGAATAAGCCCGAGCATATCCAGATCTGACAGAATCAGTTTTATACGGTTTTTTTATTAAATTCACCTAGTATTCTGAACCTTGAGTTCGAGGCATCTGCGTAGAGCTTACAGGTGGTTGGCAATTAATATTCGGAAAAGGCTGGACACCGATTTTTCGACACAGTCATATTGTATTGAGTTGGCGGCCGTCAGGATTGACTTCATAGCGGCCGGGCACTATAACGATTTTTTTTAATATACAGTGTGTGGTCTTTAACACGGGAGAAAAATGAAATGAGTGACTCCTTAGACTATCAGCAATAATCCTGTAAAGGTCCCGGTGTTTCAAAGTGGTTAAGTTCGGAGATATTGTCATTCAAAGCTATGGACCTTTAGTACTGGATCTTGGCATCACGATGTCGTAGCTTGTCAGTCGCAAGACATCTTGATAGTATACCAGGTAGGAAGTCATAACAATAATTTTGTTTGCATTTTTACACTAATTTGATACGGTTTTAAAAAAAAAATTGTACATTTTTCAATGATTCAAAAATGATAAGTTATTGATAACTTTTAATTCAAGTAAATGAACCCATAATAATGAAAAATACATGAACAAAAAATTACAAATTTTTTTTTTTTTTTTAATTACAATATGTGGAAATGATTGTTGATCAGCTTATTAATGCACCGTTTAAATTTTCACCCCGGTTCTACAACCGGCCTACGCCACACACTGTAGAGTAAGCATGAGAGCCGCCCGAGTTTAAACAGTGATGCTTGATCCGCCCTATAAAATTTGGGGCCTAGCACATCTAATGCGCGACAACAACTCGCTGCCTTCTCGCGGCTACCGGACTCTTTATTGGATTGACTAAACAGAGATGGGTGACCGCGCAAATAGCTGTGGCACGCAAGATGTGCTAGGCCCAATTTAGTAAAAAAACGATAAATTCCAACACAAAGTAATTTACACAAGTTTTACGTGTTCAGATACGTGAGAACGTTATGGCACCGGCTACCGTCTGACTCCGGGCACCTGGCCTTCAACGAGGGCGAGCGGTTGCGGCTGATCCTGGAGGTAGACGCGCAGCACCTGCTGTGCTGCCGCGGCGACCAGAAGGGGCTCGTGCCGCGCGACGCGGTGCTGCCCGACGACTTCTGATCCCCGCCCTAGCGCTGGCAGCCCGAGTGGCGACCCCTACACTTCAACCGCCTTTAAAGGCTTCAAACGCCACCGGCTGCCAGCCATATCTCCAAAGTGTAGTGAAACAGTGAAGCAATCTCGAAATGGAACTAATGGTTGTTATGGATCCCGTGTAGCGAACGTTTTGTATGAGGTTTGTAAATAGTGAGGGTGTTTTTGTATCCTGTTCTGTAATTTTATTTCTAGTTACCTCTCGGAAATATCATATTCGTCACGTAACGGACCCTGCGACATCACTAAAATTAACGGACCCTGCGACATCACTAAAATTATAATTCTCACATTTATTAATTATTTAGTAAATTCTAGTCTTACGTTTTAAGGCACGACATGGTCTTGAATTGTAAATAATGTTATTTAAGAACACAAATTGGGAAAATATTTATGGCAAATATATAGAAATGCAACATGCTTATTTTTTAATAGGTTCATGAAACCTTTTGTTTCCTTAAATAAAACACTTTGCAGTAAATATTTTCTTCAATACGATGTGATATAGATGATTATTTGTATTATAGGGATTAATCTCAAATTAATTACTAAGGAAAAACGTTTGTACGCTAAATTATTCCAAATTGAATGCTAAGAGAAAGACGCCCAATATCGGAAAAATATACTTAGATAAATATAATCGTGAATTCGATGTCTAAAATTACCCATATTTGTATATCGATATATGATATGTATAATTATTAGAGTGTATAGGTACTTCGTGTGTATTAGAACTTCATAGATAATTTACAAAACTATTCAACGCAAACACTATTAACCTAAAATTATTATTTGTGTATATGTAGTAACACACATTCCATACTGTAAACAAATATAACATGTATTTACGAATCAGATATGCCTAATACATATAATATTTATATGTAACGCGTGTCGCGGACAGTACAGCTAATGCTTGAATTGGGGTGGTAAGAACAACGCAACGATCTCAGGGAATACTAGTCCGTTATAGACTTGTTAACCGGCCACTGGTACTAACTGCATGCGCCTCTCCTCACACCTTCCTCTGGGTCTACGGTGACGGGCTGGTCCCAGGAACTAATGTGTAAAATGTACAGGTGTCGGGAACGTAACTACTGGCGTCACTAACTGCACGGCCTCTCCCAATCTCCCTCCTACTGCGTCCCTACACAGCAAAGTACGACCGCACATGCGCTGCCTCCCTATGCACAGGCAAAATCTGCACTCCGAGCGATCAGCTAAAACTGCCAGTATTATAAATTAGGCTACGGTTTCACTTTAGTGCCGCTTTTCTGGTCACTGATATTGTGATATACCTAACCATATCACTGCTAAGACGGAATAAGGGAAAGAGATATTTTTGGTACCTATTTGTATTGCTCAAGTCTGGAGGAGTATGGTTAAGAACGGTGTGATTAGTATTCCTGATATACTCATAATCTAACGTTATACTCGTATAGATATTCAAATATGTCAGTCGATTTAAATTTAATGTAAATAATGTTTTAGCGGAATTTTAAATGTCAAAATTTGTAACAAATCTTTGAAATGCACGATACAGTTCCTCTCGTAGTCCGTCGTGCTGTCGAGTCGCCGCGTCGTTAGCTCAGCGACCGCGGCCAAGTACTCGGCGATAGCGGGCGCTTTCTCGAGGCCGTACGATAGCGATACTCGATTCTCTTGCCAGCGTTGGTGGTAACATAGAGGCTCGTCGACCGACAAATCTCATTAATCTAGGCTGGTCGTAAGTTAACACAAATTAGAACTGTACCATAGTTTAATATTTATACAATAATTAGAATAATGTCGACATTGGTTAAACGTTCATAGTTGAATTAGAATGCAACTGTCATCAGCATATTAAATCACGTTGTTTGTTCGAGGATTACAGTGTTAGCATTAATTCGCGCTTTGTGACTGAATGATGTGATGTGGCCTTTGTATGTAATTAAAGTTAAATAGTATTTAGTGTGGTGTGTGCGCTTGCTGCATCGGTCCGAGTACTCATTATATCGTCTACTTACCGATTGTCATCGCTGTATGCTTCCACGTATGTGTAAATTTTAACTAGATATGTTATCGAGACTCCAAAATAACCGTTTAAGTATTAGACAAACAGACATGCCTTAAAATATAAATATTTAGTACCCGGTCGCCGGATAGCTTCGCCGTAGCTTCCCCGCGCCGCCCCCGCTGCGGGCGTAGAGTAAGTTTGTAACACCCGTTTGTATGTATTATCGAGTGATGTCCAATCGTTTTATAAATGACTATTCCTGCGCGTTCTTTCATAATTATAAGCATCGTTAGAGGCGGTGACCCAGCTGTCCTCGTCGGTACAAACTGTTAAGTTATTTACGGTAATTAAGACTTTATTTATAATTGCGATTTATCGGGATCAATAAGTTGAACTTGTGTTGTTAATTTTATTTTCTTAAGAAAAGTAAACAAAAATAAAAAGAGGCTTTCGTTGATTTACGAAATGTCTAACGAACGACTGAGAAATTAATTCCGAATATATTATTATTATGTTTAACTCGAAATCATTATTGTACTTTATATATATTTCAAAATAAGACATTTTCATTCATAGTATTTTTTATTTATGTTAGTGCCATACAATTAATGTATTAACAATGAATAATTGATAAATATTATTGTAACCATATAAACCAAATAAACTTATCTAAAATACTCAATGTCGTTTTAGTAATACCAGATCTACAATATGCCTCGGATTATCCCAATTAACAATTAGGCAGAAATATCCAGGACTATCATCTCTAACTCACTCAATGTTACTGGACTACAACTCTGTCCTTATCATAAGCTGCAGCCATTTACTCTATACGTAAAGTAGTCCATCAAGCTAGCTCCAATACAGCTGATTTACATATCGAGTAAACGATTACTTGCAAACTCGTGGTACGTCCACTGGCCACAAAAGAAACATTTGCGTTATTCACTTTTTGTTGATCGCGTTGTTGATGTATAAAAAATCCCAAAAACTCGACGACGTAAGACGTAAAAAGGAATCCTGAAACCCTGATTCTTCTAGACCTGGACTTGCTGGGCTCATTCAAATCACAATCACGAGCTGATATAAAAATAATGTCACCAAAAACATTTTCCATTACGTCACGTTTTCTTTAAACTACGAGCGTCGCGTAAAGGAAAGTTAAATTTTATATGGAAAATTTTAGAATTTTTCTTTTTTGCTATCGAATCAGCTCGTGATTCTGAATCGAATGAACCCAAGCAAGTCCAGATTTGGAAGAATCAGGGTTTCAGGATTTTTTTTAAAACACTTGCATATTGTTGCCAGCGAGAGGAATAATAAGTAAGTTATGCAGTCAATATGCCGACTCATGATAAGGACATTGTACCTGGGGAATTCAATTGTCTATTCAGTTATTTACAATTTTTAATATTTGGATATTTAAATTGATCGGTTTATTAAAAATTAAATCATTCGGTTTTTAAGTAATTTAGTTATGTAGGTACTTTTAATGGGTTCTTCGGTTACCGCGAGGATTACTCATAAAATAAAACTAAGTATGGAAAATGGATAAACTCGCGTATATTCACTGAATTTAACTTTTTTTGTGTTGTTTAATTATAGACAACATTAACATATAAGATTAAGATTTTAATTTAACTGCATATAGTTTAAGTGCCCGCAGACTATGACCCTGATCCTGTAAAGTGTTCGAAACGTCGGGATGAGGTTAAATTCACTTATTATACGCGAGTTTATGCGTTTTCCAGTTTTATTTCACTCTTAATAGGGTCAAAGCTCTAACTTCTTCTTTCTAGTAGTAGCTCGTTCGTATGAAGTATGTGTAACTTATAGGTACCTACACCACAGAATATGAAAAAGTTCTTTCTTAGAAATCGGCAACTATAGATGGTTCCTAATATGCACTTACCGGGAGTGTAACTTCATAATATACAAAATACCAATTTTAATCCATGATACTACTTATCTAGGCTATGGTCAGTAGAATCTAAAAAACAAAAATTTATTTTATTTTAACAAATATGGCTCTTTCCATAGCAAATTATTACGTATTTGATACATATCGTGAAACATGTTAGCAGACGCATTTTTACGATAATAAGAAGAAATATCAATAATTTTAACTAAAAATGTATGGTTTAAGATTTTAAGCTGGAGATAAAACCAAGATTAAGTGGATTAAGAAATAATGCTTGTTTTTAGGTTTGCTTTTACTTTTTTGGATTCTACTGACGAGTGGTATCTTAAATATTTTTTGGATACAAACTATCAATTATATTTAGACCAGGGACTTACGTAGACAATGCCTATTTTTTCCTCGTTAAAACGTCATTGTGTTTCATTGATTCGGATTAGATGTAAGTAGGTAAAATTAAGTTAATACATATTTTTACGAAGGAGCACCTTATTCCCATGCAATAAGTAAAAAGATATACCTACACATAATTATTAATCAACAATACCTGTATTGTAAGAATATGAATATGTATAGGTTAGTTAATGTGTCATCATACGGTCTACGTCATCATTATGCTTATTAGGTATGGTTTCTAACTTGGAACAAAAAATGAACAAAGTTCAAGTGTGGGTGAATCATTTTATTGCTCAATCCATATATGTTGTTTCACATTTACAGTAAATACTACCTTTACTAAGCTTTAAAAATATCTCGACAAACCAAATGCATCAACCATTTAACACGTAATTAGTAACTTAAGTATGTGTATTAGGTATCTATCTGTATCAGATACAAGTAATGTAGGTAATTACAAAAATATGACAACTTGAAATTCAATGATGGATGCGTTGTGCAAGGAAGTCGCCAGCTCTTCGGTCTTTAGTTGGTATCGGAAAACCAATGCATGAGTATTGCGATACAGCTAGGAAATGCCGCCAGCATCCTCGGTACAATGCCATAAGGGCCAATCTTAGATATAGGTTAGGTTAAGTAGATTAGTTAGATTTAATCTATGTGCATAAATTGTAGTTTAAAAAAAAAGATGGATTAATTCGTTTCATGGAATGTTCAGTAATTAGGTATTTATAAATTATAAATATTAGATGTCATATACCAAAGAAAAGAGGTATTTATACTTCAAATATTTGGTTTAGGCATACCTACATAATATTTTTGTTTAATAGCTGTGTAATATTTTTTGCATAGAATGTTGGCCATCTGCACGTCCGGGCTCATACTTAATTAATTGCATAAAATATTCTACTTTTTGTAATCTTAACATACATAATTATATAACATTCAACGTAACACGAATATTTTTTATACTCTGTATGACACAAATGAAGGATTTATATCATCTACGTCGCGAACCTCCCGCATGATCCTTCGTTCGATGCAGGAGCTTATTCCACTTCTCAGAGTGGTCCATCCATATTTCCATTATGTTTAAAGTTCTCCCAGTTTTCCTTCCAAAAATCAGTAAGATCACACTACCTACAGTGAAAATTTAAAGCCTGCCTAATTTGCAGTATCCAATAAAAAATGCAGTATCCGTCGAGTTGAACTTATTTCAGTGCAAATTAATGTGAATACGAATACCTATTGTGTATTATTAACCAACACATCAATTATGATATTGAATATGACACAACTTCTAAACATTGAAAAACTACATGTTTTTTTAATTTAATTTTGCTACTAACAATTATATAGAAATAAAGTAAATATATTTGAAACGCTTGTACGCTTGCTAAATTATCATAATCTCCTTGTAAGCGTCAATATTTAAATCTACGTCACTTCTATTCTACAGTACTTATTCTTTACAAGATATTTCCTACTGATTAGTGATTACTGATTTTTAATGACATTTTTTCTTCACACTGAATACTTAATAAAAGACAAGAAATTGCAAGACAAAATAGTCTAGTTTAAGGCTTAGTTAAGTGCATCTAAATGTAGCCGATATCTAAGTAATTGATTCTTGAATAAACTTTACTACTTTCCTTTAAACATATTTTTGATTAATGTGAGATGTACCCAAGGTAATTATAGTTCGGGAAATATTATTAGACCCACTCTTATCCTACTTTCTTTTGCGTCATTAACAATAGAAAAGTGCTCGACTGCTGATTATCTAGTAAGTGTTAACGCAAAACAAAAGGTCGTAAGTAAGATAACAGTCGGTCAAATAATATTTCTCGAACTATAAGTACATTACGTGGTGACTTCTATAAAAAATATAAAAGGGACGGAAATATGATTCTTAAACCTAAAACGATAATTTGTCACGACGAAAATATTCTGGGAAACAAAGTTTTTTTTTTAACCTTTGATTTGACTTTGCGCTACGACATATTATGTTGCAATAAACAATTTATACTAAAATGTTCTGATTGGCTCTTCTCTTAACTATACAGTTGTTTACTTAGATGCAGATAGATCGAAGAATTAACCTGCTTGACCACATCCTATTGTTTAGCATTTTGCAACTCCACTAAATCGCTTCAACCTTCGAAACGAAGTCTATCAGCTTTCTACGTGCTCTAGGTACCTACTACTTATACTAACTAGTATCTACGTTTAGGTGCCAAGTATTACAGAAAGGTATAAAGTGCGACCTGACGCTCGTTAGCGCTTTATTTAGCGGCTTGAAGTTGTTCTCAAGTGCCGCTTGCACAATAGGAATCAGGGCTACTTGTCTTTTCAATTGCGGCATTTATTTAACCAGTTTTACGAATTGTTCGCATCATGTGTTCACGCTTGTTTTCTGTTAAACTTGCTAGCTGTAGTCATACCATTAGCCGCCGCAGCGTTATTAACGCGGATTTACCCATCCTGCTCGGACTCGCGTATACCTAGCGGCACCTCATGGTAAGACTACAGGAATAAATAGGCTGCGTTCATCCGGTAGTAAGTGAATACCAATATTTCTGTTAGAAATACGAAATGGTTATTTTTAGGAGGATTTCAATAAACGGTAAATGCCGGACGTTGCGCGAGCGAGGTAGGGCGCGCACAAGCGGAGCGCATCGGTGCTCTAGCGCTAGCCGGGCGCGCCATGGAAGCGCGTCGGTTCCTCTCGTTGTTCCTCAGGATGCGGTCTTCGTCGTCGTAGTCCTCGGCGTGCTTGCGGGGGGAGAGCGCCCGCGGGGTGCGGGGCGTGCGCGGCGCGCGCGCCGAGCGGCAGCGCGTCAGCGGCCGCGGCTCTTCAGACCACTCGTGCACTGACATGTAGTAATGGTCCTGTGGGCATTTCAATTGTTAGTACGTTGCAAAATACGTCAATTTTACGGAAATATCTAAAATGATTTTAATCTATGTATCTAAGTACACATTTACTATACATTTTTAGGTCTACCGACGATTGAGATAAGAAAAAAAATTGTTTTGGTGCGTTGAACTGAATCTTAGTACCTTGAAAATGTAAACATTTTTTTTTAATTATCATGTTTCACGCAAATAATCAAAAAAATATTTATTCACTTTTGCCATAGTATAAATTTATAAAATCACTTTAATACAGGTACGGTAAAGCCTTCAAGATTGGAATATTTGCACGGTAGATTCCTTCTACTTCATACTAGAGTCAATTTGATATAATTAGGTAAGTTACTAAATGATCTTATTATAAGACGGACTCTTGAACTCAATGAGTATTATAAGGCAAGTGGAGTCTAACATCCTACCATCGGTTTAGCACCTTAATTTTAAGAAAATAACTTACCATGTGTTGGCCACGTCCATCGGCTAGGCATGTGCGGTGCATGTGTTTGCCAAGAAAATATGCTACTAATCAAAATTACTGCAAAGTCTACTGGGTGTCTATCACAAGATACTTTCGGGAATCATTTCTAGAAATTTTATACTACTTGAAAAATTATCTTGGGTAATCATACACACATCGAATTAGTCCCACGGTAAGCCCAATTTAAGCTTGTGATATGACTAATTAATATTAATAGTCTGTTGCGTATTATAGAAACTCCAAATATAACTGTACAGAATTGTCTATGGACGATTTTTATTTTATAAAGTAAAAAAGCTCCCAAACCAAAGTTCTGCCTAATCCATTGCCAGTTTTCGTTTGATTCGTTAAATTCCAGATTTTTATCAGAATCAGTCTTGTAAATTGCGTAGAAAAAATCATACAAAATGTTGAAAGTGAAACGTAGAATTCAAAAAATGCTCATATCATAAATGAAATTGACGCAAGAAATTAGGATATTGAACTAAGTACTGAGAATTAAGCACCTTGTGACAAACACCCTGTTGCCTTGATGCGGTGATCTGTGGATCGCTAAAACACAATTTGCAATAGTAGATGTAATTGTTTATATACACGTACATGTAAACTATCCATGATCATTATTGATTATAAAATGAAACAATTTTCCGGTGTTAAATTGTATTAATCCTTAATACGTATTACATCGTATGTCTTTCGCGTTCACAAAACTCTATTTTTTATAGTTTTCGAGTATATTTGTTGTATAATTTTAACCAGAATTACAAATTCATCAAACAAATAGTATAACTGAAGTTCAGTATGCATAAATAAACTGATTTCAAACATGGCGAAATTACCAAAATCACTAAAGAAAAAAAAACAATTTTAATGCTAGCAAAGCAAAGTGCAGAGATTTACTTACAAATATAATTTAGTAGGTAATCGATCAATGGCTTAAAATCAGTACGTAATACTTTTAGCATTAATTAAAAATCCATAAAATAAACTCGATAATGGAAACTTGTGTCGCAAATGCTTCTTTTCTGTAATAATTTAGATACACTCACTATCTACCTCTAATCACGTTTTAATGATTGTAACTATAATTATAAAACATTTTACGCTAGTTAAATTGTCTGGTCAGTCCATCTCGAGGTCACAATCATTCCCTCCACAGCAAAACGCAGCACTAAGGTCTGGTAACCAATAATCAAACCTTTATTATTTTGGTGCCATCTCTCATTTATAACGGATAGTAAGATCGTCATATATAATCTTTCACTTTTTCTTTTTTGCTGTGTCGAGAACCCATTCTCAAATTGTATCCACAGCGCTCCAAATAATACATATACATAGGTACTCATTATGTACTTGCAAACAAATATTAGGTATTAGCGCCGTAATAAATAACACTATTTACCTAATTTAATTACAGAAATGAACAAATCTAATGATAACAGATAACATAACTGCATCCAACACACATTATTTAACATAATATATAAGTAGATGGAATAATACACTAATATCACTTATAAATATGTACTATACCTTACACAATACCGATAATTTGCAGTAGGTAGAAACCTAACAAAACATGTAACTACGTGCTGCTAATTTAATTAAATAGTGATTGTGGTAGGTAAGTGCAAAATATAACTAGAATGCAATTGAACAAAATATATACTGCTTGTCACGTATTTTTTTCATAGATATTATTAATTAAATGTGTATATATTTTGCTTGATCTTACGAACGTAGAATCTATTGGCACTCTTGATTACTTGTATCAATAATAATTTTAAAAAGTTTTACTTTTCTGAAAATAATTTTTCAATAGCAGCAATCTAACAGGATACGTCAACATATTGTCTAGTTAAAGATATGCTACAAATTATTGACATCTATTCAAACTTCAAATTCAATTCAACGAAACATATTGAAATCATAGTAGCCACTCCAAATGGGTAGGTGGACAAAGTATAAATATAACAAATGTACAAAAATGGGAACTCTTAGTTACAAAAGTTAGTATTTAAAGGAGAATTAAAAATCTCCACGAATAGCCTTCTTAACACTGCTGCTGATTTAAATTCTCGTCCGACTTCGGTGTCTGCGTAGCCGGTGGCACGGGGCTCTGTGGCAGAACGATACACATCAGTACGCTGATTAATTACTAATAAATAAGTATAAAATAATTATTTCGTTGTTAATAACACACAAAAACACAATAAAAAGGCAAAAAAAGTTAGTCACGATATGTGTAGTGATAATGAACTTCAACCACCCGGGAAAACTGATTTGATTACCCTTTAATAAAACGTGTAAACATATTCTGGCTGAAACAAAAACAAACGAAAACAAATGAACAAACTTGACAGGAAAAATCCTCCACCGAACACAAAATGAGTTTAGTAAATCGAAAGAAGCAAACTGAGTAAACAATAGAACGGAAGGCCCACACAAAGGAAGAGGCCTCACCTCCTGCCGCGAGTGTGTATGGCTGCTGGGTAAGGGCGACTGCCCGGTCATCTGCTTGATGTATTCCTTGTCATCGAAGATCTTGATGTCACCGCCTCCTGGTTTATGTTTAACGTTGTCCATAGATCCAACTTTACTTTGTGCTTTGAATTCCAATTTTTGATTTTCGATCTGTTTGGGAAAGTGTGTGTGCAAATATATAAAATACTGATAAATAGATAAGGCATCACAAACAAATAAATATTTCTTTGCACAAAAGAACAATAAACGTATAATGCTAACGTGATTGATATATTGCAGAAAGTAATAGTTAATTATTGCGTTGTTTGTGCAGTTGTACGTTAACGAAAAATAAATGTTTGACATTGTTGCATGCATCTAGACCGTATTCAAGTGTATCGATACTGTTTTATGAATCGACTTTGTAAAATCTATATAATATAATTTGCCCTTTGCAGTAGACTGCGTCATTCCTCGTGTGTAGTGCTAAATTCGCATATTCTCCGTACGTTTACCATAAGGAGTTTCTATACAATCCATATAAGCACAAGGAAACATCATCCAGTGAAAGGCAGCCACAAACCCATCCGTGAGTTCTGCACATGTCATCGCGTACCGCAGAACAGAATTGAACATAACTCATAGTATTTCACTAAGTACTTAAACCCTGAGTTTTCTGCCACAAAACTAACCTTTTACTCCACATTTTTAGAAAAGGTAAACTGACTATTGTCTATGTGATGCCCTCCACCTTCGTAACTGCCATTTTATATACTACAAAACAATAACGACACTTTTAAATTTAGGAATTTTATCATAATGCTATCGACGTGACTATCATCAGTGATTCATGTCAAAACAGACAAAAAGAGTGCATGTGACCTCCCACAATGACATTAATCTCACATATCATTATTACCAGAAAGCACATTCAGATAAGGAAACCAGTGCAAATTATGTATTTGTTACTTACACTTCTCGTCGCTTTCTTAGCTATGACTGTCGGCTAAAGAATATCGTGATACATTTAAATGTTACTTTATGTAATAGGTAAATAATACAAATCTAATAATATGTAACTACTTGCTCAATTTTACAGTGCTTTGCGAAAATTGTGAAACCTACATGATATTCGATTGTATCTGGTTGTCTAGTTAGCACTAGGTGAATATTGGTCTACTCATATATGTACGTTACGCCGAAAGCTTACAATTTACTCTATGTATTGTCCTAAACATATGTCTGTTGTATCTATGACGTTACCTTCAAATTTTCTAGTATATTTCGTCGAATAATAAAAGATAAAATTAAGTTACCTTAATGGCACCGCCCCCAGGTTTGTGAGTAATGTTTACTGTAGATGCAACTTTAGGCTTGGCTTTATCCTTGAAGTCCAGTTTCACAGTTTCAATTTTCTTATCACCACCACCGGGTTTGTAAGCAGCGTTTTCTAGGGATCCAATCTTCGATTTAGCGTTCCACTCCAATTTCGTAGTAGTAATCTACGAGAAATCTTAAATTAGCGGTCGTCTGATAGACAACAATGTTTCGAATTGAATCTACTTAGCTCAAAGGATATATGATGATAATCTGCTCTTATTTAACGTAATAAGATTCCAAAGGCACAATACGAGTAAAAGGTGTACAATTTTACGCTGACGTGGTAATTTACATTAAAAGTTACTCCGTGATGATGATATTTTGTGTGAGTTACCAGTTACCAAAATATCGGGATATGAAATATAGGTACTGATGTACCTACAAAACCTTTAGATAATAAATGCCCCGTTTTAAACCAGACTAATATTATACGACTAATTAAACAATCACTCTTCTTAACTTTTACCTTCTTAGTTCCACCACTAGGAGTATAAGTTTCATTTTTAGCGGCAATTCTAGGACCTGCTTTGAATTCCAGTTTTCTGTTTTCGATTTTAACTTTACCACCACCAGGTTTGTAAGTCGCATTGTCCAGAGATCCAATCTTTGATTTAACTGTTTTGATGTTGGGCGATGGAGCATTCCCCACTTGGATTTTGTTCATAGGTACTTCTGAAATTTGATAAATATATTAGGCACATTAAAATGTAGTTCAGTTCAGTTATCTACCTCATTCCATAAATTCCAGAATACGTGATTCTTTTACATAACTGCGTGTACAAGTGGTTATTATATTTGCACCAATAATAAATGTCCAAAATCAAGTGTATATTTACTTACTTTTCTTTTCAGTAGGCAGTGGATTTTCTGGTGTTTTAACTGTCGCACTTTTGCTAGATGACCGCGAAAGACTTGGCTTGAGACTGCTGCTCGATTTTTCTTTAGTAGGTAGCTTGCTTGCATTTTTCTTGTTCGGTGAACCAGGTGATCCGTTGAGATCCTAGGCAATACAATAATGCAAATTTCAATCATTTAACCCATCTCTAATGCGTGTATAATTTCATACGGGCAAATATTTTAATGACTATTACTATCGGACCTAGAGAACCTGTTTACATAAATTTATTTACGAGATTAAATGTATTTTTACAAGCACGCAATGTATTTCATCCACTGGTAGCTACATCAATTAGTGTACCTAGACATAAGTATCTAAACGTTATACAAGTAGTGTCATGTCAGTTGGACGGCATACATTGCTGCAAGATTGCACTTTAGAAAAATCATTACTCCTAATTAACAACAAAATGTAACGAAATGATTATCTTATACGATTCCTAGGATCAGATATTAAAGCTGAAATAATTATTCGCCCGTATAAAACACACACGCTGTATATACCTACATATGTGCATGTGTATGTGTATATTTAAGAATACATACATTTCCTTGAGTAGACTCATCCACACCGCTGTCGTTGTCACCATCTGTATGAAAAATATTTGAGTTAAGAGATATCCTATTATTCACATTAAAAATAGGTCTACAGGAATAATAAAAAGTAATTTTGACTCATCTCTAAAGCGTTACTTGTTTTACCTATGGAATCAACCATTACCTTTAGGGCGTGATTTGGGAGCAGATGCTATTCTCCTAGGTGTTATAGGTTTTTTGGAATCCACTGCAGATGACGTCATATTCAATTCTGTTGGCTTATGAATAGCCAAAGGAGGCTTTGTATCTAGGACGGGAGATTTAGTTTTCGGTGGCGGTGCTACAACCGGTTTAACATCTCTGTTTTGATCAAATCTTGCTTCTGGCTTAGTATCTAATTTTGGTGTCTTTGGTCTCTGTGGTTCTGGAGTAACGCTTTGTGATTTGTTTGATATTACTGGACTTGGAGAGGTCTTTTGCTTTAGTTCCGGTGAATCATCGCTGCGTGTTAAAGATGGAGAACGATCAAATGGATCGGTTTTGTTCTGGTTTGAAACATTTTCCGAAACATTTTTGGTAGTAATAATATTGTTTTGCAAAACTACATCATCGTCATCATCTAACTTCTTTTTCGGTACCGCAGTCGGCAGAGACCCTATGAATGAATCGGTCATTTTCGATCCAGATATTCTCGATTCCGGTCTCTCAAACATATCTGTAGCATCATTAGTCAATCCAGCTTTTATTTTTTCCACCGATCCACGTACATGTTCTTGACTATCAAATTTCCCTTCTTGTATTAGTCCAAGCCCAGGGCTTCGACTCGAATAGTCCAGTGCTGTGCCTCCAATAGCGCTGACTGATTTCCTACGATCATCTTCCACCTTGAGTGGGCTTGGCGCACCGGGAGCTGCTGCAATACTATAACTTCTTCCTTTCGGACCCAACGTATCTGTGCCATTTTCTGGATTACTGACATTTAGATTTGGGATTATGCCCTGATTATCCAGATTTGCTGTTTTATTTTGAATCGAGTTTGAATTATCTAGGCCTTTTATAGAACCCTGAGATGATTGGCGAGAAAGTGGCCCAGTAGGGTTCTGAAGTGACCCGTTCCTGGATAAGTTGTTATTAGACTGTTGCGGTAATTGCGGAGGTGGCTTAGCTGCGTCAGGTGTGATGGCACCCGCAATTTGTGGTGTAGGTCGAGGGCCAAACTGTAGGTTATTGGGTGGCTGCCCTCTTAGCGGAGGCTGAGTTGCTGTAGGTGACTGAAGCGGCCTGGGCCCGAGCTGTGGCGCAAACGATTGGGGACCAGAGGGACGCAACGGTGCTGGTGGTGGTCGAACTTGCTGAGAACCAGCAGGCACTGGCCCACGCGTTAGTGGAGGACCAGGCCTGGGAGCGAACTGTGGAGGGCTTGCGACGGGTCCGCCAGGTAGAAACTGAGGCCTTTGTTGAGCCTGAGGTGGAGCAGTGGTTCTTAAGGCAGCTGGCGGAAATGCCGACCGCGAGTCGACTCGATTTAGTGTAGGACGGGGTTGAAACTGCGCAGATCCTGCCGTTTCAGGTCCAGTTGCACCCGACAGTGGAGGGTGATTCTCCGTTTGAGCCTAATAAATACAATAACCAATTAAATAAGGTCTATTTATATATTTATTTGGCAACGGCAACCTTACTTACAACAACTAGCAACTAGAAAGTCTCTCGGTAGGTGGTTTTGGTTTACTAAACTATTTAACGACTTTAGGCACTGTAACTGTACTGAAGGTTTTTCGTAAGTATCAGTTAAATTCTAGTTAGAACCACGTCAGTAGGTAATTAAATTCACAAAACTTTTCATAGATCACCAACGATAAGATTTGAATTCTGATAAAAGTAGAATCGCATACTACTTTCAGTCCCTTGGAACATAAGTTTTGTAAAATGCTGCC
Organism: Thaumatotibia leucotreta; assembly: GCA_025490895.1. Classification (NCBI taxonomy): domain Eukaryota; kingdom Metazoa; phylum Arthropoda; class Insecta; order Lepidoptera; family Tortricidae; genus Thaumatotibia; species Thaumatotibia leucotreta. The sequence continues at coordinate 1,562 of JALPQI010015917.1, read as the reverse complement.
TGAGTACGTCTCAGGCGCCTTTTATTTACCCGTTTACCTAGTTTCGTGAATATCTTTATGCACCTCCATCCAATTTGATTCAATTCATAAATTCGAATAAGTACTGACTATACATGAGAATTTTGGCAAGTGACTAATGTATTTAGGTATAGGTATTGACATGGGAAACACGAAGACGAGCACGCGCGAGCGCGAGGCGGCGACGTCGGCGCTGTCGCCGCGCCCGTGACGCGATCCACAATCAAAACAAACTGCTGCTGCTACGACTAGCCTGTCTTTTACAATCTACGACAACATACTCATTGTTTTATTGTAAATACTATTACCTGTTACCAGAACGACTATATTATGATTTTGAATTTCTACTACTTGACAGTACCTACTTCGTTCATAGTTTATAGAAGAACATTATTTAGATTATTCCCCTTTTGCACCCTTTAGCCCAAGCGTTATGTATTGGTATGTACTTTTTGAATGATGTAGCTAGTATGTATAATTATCAAAACATGTGTCCCGTCCCTTTGTAGATATCACGAAATTATTTCGATAGACTTCATCTTGTTACTAACCCGGCTACTGGGTCAATGAGCTATTCTTCGCTACATATAATAAATTATAAAAAACGTATTGAGGTAAAATAAATAAAATAATTGGAACGTTTCCTGCCAAGATATCTTAAAATTTCCTCTTCTGGCAGGTTAATATGTTTACATTACGAATTTTATTTATTGCTATTTTTGTTGACGAAGTAGGGGTTTTCTCCGTCACATAGGTAAGCATGTACTCGTATTATACATCTACATAATTATGTTCCTATCCTCTACAGTAGGTATCTATACCATGTGTTTCACCATCTACTGAGAACCTGAAAATTATTTGTTCAGAAATCTTACAGTAGAATCCATTAAAATTGAAACTGGGTTTTTTTAATTGCTTTCTAATATGACTTTAAACCGGAGTTATACACTCTACTCTTCACTTCAATGTTAACAAATTAATTTTTACTACTTTAATCTCCCTTTATAAGCCTGAATGACTCACTTTTTGACCGTGAGAAGTGAAAATCAAAGTAGATCCGATGTAGGTACATATATTAAAGCTAGAGACTCCAACGATCTAACTTAGATCATCTAAGTACCTACATAGTGGTTATGTAGTTAAGTAAAATTCGTTTTGTACATTATAAATAATCACCAAATTAAAAATTATAATACCTACCTACGGACTTCAACCGATTTCTCCAAGATCCCATCAGATCCTGACTCGGTGCCAACGGGAACATAATCATCATCATCATCATCATATTATCGGGGTTATACGTCAGATAAAATAAAAACTGAAATTCGTTCGAAGATATCGAGTACTTAACATACGTAGGTACATACAAAAAATTCAGTAAAACGGAGAATCTAGTCTTTTTTGAAGTCCGTTAAAAAATAAGTAAACTCTTTTAAAAATAATAAAACCATTCGAAATGGATAAGATATATAGTGATATAATAGGGTTCTTAAAATCGAGGGTCGCTACAAAACGGGACGTCAGTCGAGCTTTGTAATAATAGA